>DWAV01002917.1:0-10421 GCA_018231305.1 Noctuana lactifera | reverse complement strand
CAACTCCGACAAGAAATCCACGTATTCCCAACATACTGAACATAGGTGGCAAATTCCACCCACAGAAAAATCCTTTCTTCGTCTATATTACTCGCACATAACTTTAAGCACCATAACAATTAAATTTATCACTTTAATTTACTGTTAATTAAAACATTCTTTTTGATTAAATTAAAAATACGCTTTTATCACACGGCTAGGTGTTAAGGACTAATTAATTGATATTCCAAATAAATGAATTTCTCTCTGTGCTACTAATAGCTGGTCGTTTAGTGTGAACGGCAGGTAATCAGAGGCTACATTTCAGTTGTCGCTGGATGACGATAATTCCCGTGAGTAGCGTTGATCGCATGTGTAAATGGTTTCACTAACAAAACTAGAGATTACCGCGCAATCTCTATACAGTACGCTTACTGCCTTTTTAGTTTCATGGTAACTGGAGACCACATTTTAATTGAATTTCAGATAATAAAAATTGTTGAAACTTCTCGCAACCGTTCGCTATCATCAAACAATTGTAATGGCTTTAATGAGATTTTTTCTGCTCCGAGGCCCGAAAACAATACCCAATGCCAATATTTTTTCTCACTTTCGAATTTTTTCGTGGACCTGTTGATAAATACTTCATACATCGTGGAAGATTGTATAATGTATCACGACTCCAATAAAACATAAAATATGGCTTTGTTAATATAAAGTTAGTGAACGCGCGAAGACTGAGTATCGGATAAAGAGTCAATTGACAATCTGAACTTCACACGACGACTGCATTTTATAGATGGCCGCGACGGGTGATTAAAAAATATTACCACTTTAGAGTGTTAAATATCACAAAAGGATGGTCATATTTTCAAAATAATTACGTCAATAATTGGCACGCAAGCGGAGGCTCTCGTAGGTTCTCGGAGGTTCGTCTCATTATTCGCATTCTGATTTTACCACCAACCGAGTCAGATTAATCGTTTTAACTATATCATAAGTTTATATTCTCGCAAAGAACCGCCCCGTGTCAATTACTTTGCAAAAATACAACTGTCTATTATTCACGCCGCGGTTCATGATCTATCCGACTGTAAATGAAACTCATATTGCATACTTTATACTCAATCGTTCTCTAAAGTGTTGTTTTTGAGAAGCGGTGGGTACCTGTTTTATTCTCAGTATAAAGTGGGAAATTAGTCATATTTTTTAGTTCGAGAACGGAATAGCTCAGACGTTTTACATGCCTACATTTAGCAGCAAAGGATAATAATATAGGTACTGACCGACATGCTAGAAAAATAAAAAATTGAAGATATCAAATATTACTGAAAGGAAATTAAAAATTAAATAGCAATAAAAATTATTCTATAAAACTTTTTTTCAATAAAATGAAGATTTTTGGATCTTGATCATTTCATACACATCACCTCAAACGTATCGCTAATGCCTTATCGATTTTATATCATTAAATTTTTTTTATTTTTTACATATTTATATATATCTAGCTAAGTAGGTACGAGTATATAGATGCGTTGATATCTACTCAAAGTTTTCTGGCACAAGTGTTCACCTTTATTGGTTCCAGATAGAAATCAGTGTCGCGTTACCTAAAATCTTACTTTTACTCGAGTGCAGATTTATTGAGACAATTCTTTAAAAAATGCTACTCGTAGCTACGATTGTAGATGTAAAGGATAAAAAAAAATAATGTTTGAGAAAAAAAATTCGCTAACATTAATGTCAGAAACGCACAAAAGGCCTTACCTACTGTCTAAGTGACAAAATAGTTTCTATAGATGAAAATTTTATCAGTGCCGGGTAAGTTTCAATAGAGACGCACCGACCATTCAGCATCCTAACAATGGCGTTGAAACATATGAATTCAATCATTTCATCGCATTTATTTCATACTGTTTCCGCCTTATTCCTACTGTAATAAAGACGCTTTTGAACTACGAAATAATAAAAATCTATACGATATGCACATATGAGGTCTCAAATTTAAGATCGATTCTTGAGATTCTAACAAAAGGTATCATCACTTCTGACACTTCGTAAATGCTCAGTGATAGATTAAAAGGAATTCTATGAGATATAAACCTTCTTATGGTCAAACCAGTCAAACATTGGCTATTGGTCTCGGTTTAAAAAAGATTTATTAGATAACTACAATGGTTTAGGCCTAGAAGGGGAACAAGATAAGAAGTGATTATGATCTAGAATCCATGTAAAACCACTATAAGCCAGTAGACATATTTTTATAATATAACAATATATAATGTCCCTAAGTACCTACTAAGTATTCAAATGTCTCATCTTCTATATATATTTTTTTTAATTTAGAGTATCTACCTTTTTAGCCGACCTTGGAGATAGTTTTCAAAACATAATTTTTTTTAAAGGTAGGTACAGCTTATGACAGACAGATAGACTGATTGAAGAGTAATAGAGTTCTTTACCCGTCGGGTGTGGATCTAAAAACGATGCCTACCTAACGCTTACGTTCTTTACACATTTTAGTAGTATACAATACAATTATGTAACCACTTATAAAATAGCTGTAAACGAAGGGTGGGTTATTCAAACACGTTATTTGCACTTGATAAGTGTAACGCTTTTGTTATGAACGGCGCGAATTGTAGGGTTACCATAAAAATGTTTCACGAAATATAATTTTAGACATGCACACAATTTTTTATTTAAAGTAGGGATCATCGACTAAAACTCATCGAATAAAGCAACATCAGTTATAGCACAGGGTAAAAGTGGTTTTTAGTTCCACACCCTGTCAACATCTCTGTAACATATCGGCTACGACTCGTTGTTCGCTCGCTTGCACCATATTGAATACCAGCGTAAGCTTGGAGTGGTTCACACCGTCTGCAAATAATTTAATCGATTCGAGAACGATGCATCGTATAACATTGCATCAATTTTTAGAAATGCGAAGTTCACTCCTTGCCCATGTGGCGTGCAGCCATTGCTAGCATGACGTCTACTCGTTGATCACTGAGCTCCACTGTGGAAGCGTCGATAACGTGTGAATATCAAACAAAAAGGCAGTGCATTTCAGATTCTGAGTAAATACGCAAATAAGATAGTAGGATTGAAAATTTCTACCATGAAGAAAAGTGACAAATAATTTCGTTACTAGGTATTTGTGAGTAAATAAGGACCACTGCCGCAAAGCTGAAATACTTACGACAATATGCTGTTTAATTGTTATGTATCTGCTTGCTTAATACTATTATTCTAAAACATATTAAAAAAGATAGTCCATATAACTTACTATTAATTTTATTATTGCCACCCTAACAACGCAACAGGCTTGAGTATAGTTATGCGTTATGGCCTCAAAATCCCTCAAATAAGGGGTGCGACACACCTGTCCCGCGCCCTCACCAACACGCGACGCCGGCGCACGTTGCATAAGCTAGTGACCAGTTTTATCAGAGCTTTACTATTTATTCATATAAATAATACACATATGGGTAAGTGCTTTGAAGTCAATCTAACTATTTTTGGTAATAATCAGTGGTCAGCACTCTAAACTCAAGCGAAAATATTCGCAAGAAATAACGAAGTATATCCACACAATAATAAGAATAGAGATTTTTGTTTATGAATGAAATGCGCATATCGTAAACTCCAGAGCTTATAAAAAAATTGTCTTCATAAAACTTCTTTTTCGTTTTGTTTTTAAATCATAATTTCAGTATCTATTACTATATTTTTATTATATTTTATACAAGCTAGTCTATATTTGCGTATCTAACATTAACATAAGTGTAAGTCTTGTATTATCCAACGCTATGCCGACTAACGAAGATCAATCAAGGGTGCATTTACGTGTGTCGAATATCTGGACATGTAGGTACTCGTACCTACGAGTATAGCAATTCCTATTGTAATGGATATGGTGGCTGGTACCCCATTGTTAAAGCTTGTGCAGGGTGCATTATTATACAAGATTCAAATTTTTATTATTACTTATAATCAAAAGCACAGAGAGGGCTGAACAAAGATTGGGTAACCGAAAAAACTTATTACTAACGGCCCGTCGAAAAATAAAGAAATAGATATCTGAAAACCATTTATCAATCGCTTTCAACCATTATTAAAATATCTTAAATTCTTTTATAATTTTTAAAGGAACATTAACAACATACCTTTAATTAAATTATGACCTTTGTAATAATATATTTCACTGAATTTATTACTCCAATATAATATTGTTTTTCCGTGTATTTTTTTTTTCAACTATTTACTTTCCATACTGGGTTTTCTAGGATTAATTATCCTATTAATTCTTGTAATGTCTACAGTAAAATTGTTTACTGCTTAGCCTCAAGGAACACCGGCAGAGAATGCTTTTAGCATTAAGTCCGCCTTTTATATCATATTTTTTATTTGATATAATAAAGAATAAATAAATAGATATTGTAATAATATCTACCAAATAGATAATAATACAGTCCGACCATAATTATAAAGAACAAGTTTTTGACTGAACAACAAAGGTGTGTAATAATTATTGTTCAAATATGAAATTGCATGCGTAATGCGCGGAGGGAAAACCCCATTTTACTCTATACAATGTCGCACTGGTCACACCTGTCCCACAACACGCGCCGGTCACTTATTCTTCTAACCTCAATTTATAAAAATGTTTGGATAATTTAATTTGTCTAACACTCGAATATAATAATTAAAGAAACTCCACGTTAATTTCTGCCGTGCAGCAAACATTTCAACACCAACCCGAAACGTGGATTTTGAGTAACTTTAACTATAAGGTGTAACTTAACTTTATGTCTTTACCACTGTAACAACTTATTATTGACGTATTATTCTAAAAACATCTGCAAGTCCAATTGGATTTTTATTGGATATAAAAGTAATAATTTAACAATGTAAAATATTTGCCAAGTCAACTTTGAGTCTAATTATTATGATATATTCAATAGAAATCAACTGTTTTGCATGATAATAGTCCAAATATCCAAATTATAAAATCTCCATGCATAGGTATGTAAAGTTCCACGTGCACCCTCATGCAAGGGTTGCCACACCTGCCTTCACGCCACGCGACTTGCAATTCCCTCTGACCTCGGTTTAACAATTCGAATTAATTGTATTCATCGAAATTATAAGGCGAAACAGATAACATGTTATAACAATACTGTTTTGCATTCTATTGAAACCTGTTTTGGGTTGTGTATGTAAAATATGCAAAAGTTACAGAAACAAAATCCTTATCGAAATCCTATTGGAAAGTAAGGTTTACATAATGATAAGTAAATTAAGTTTGTTATGAAAAACATTTAGATCAAAATTAGGAATAATGACAATGTCCCTTTGTCTGAAATAGTATTTAAACAAGCCATATTTTACCAAGTGCGGTCAATGTAACTTCGTATTATTACTTATACATTTGAATTAATTTAATCGAAACAATTCCTTCGTAGTGTTATTGTTATAATCTTAGCTTTAGCTTGTAAGCTTCTTTAAAAAATCTATTAGTACTCCAGAAAAATCCTCAATTTCCTCTCAAGTGCCAATAAATTTTAATAATTATATTAAAGAAACAATGTTATTACTTCTATTTTAATTTTTATTAAATACCAGTTGACATTTAAAATATCCCGTTAAGCCAAGTTACACAATTAAGGAGGTTTAAGAAAATGAAATGTCGCAATGGGCACATACCGGACCGGGGTTGTTCTTGTAGTTAATGGCCTTTCTATCCGCTCATTAACAAAAGCTGTCACTGTGCTCTACCGACAGAACAAAAAGCTGTTTATGCGTCCGCCGCTACGTAGAGCCGCCGGAACACCTCGGGCTACTGTTGAGATAGCCGTGTGAATTTCAAGTTATAGGTCATATTTTATTGAAATTGAATGTATTTTTTTCTTAAATTAATTATTTATATTATTAACTTGATTAAATTGAATTAAATTATTCGTTAAATTAGGTATCTGTACAGAACAAGACTGAGTATATACTCTTTTTACAGAATTCCAAAATGAGACTCTATGTTCTGTTTCTTCTGTTCGGACGTACGAACATATACCTTAAAAATAAATTAAAAAAAAATACAATTATAATTTTCCTGGGCATACGAGGTGTGTGGAAATGGTTCTATGAGTGGTCTGAGGAGGAAAATATAATTATATTTTTAAATGTGCTTAATATTGTGTATTGATTACAATGTTATATATATTATAGGTACATGCCTCGTGACGTGATAAATTTGCATTTAAATATTAAACGAAAACCATAATATTTTCTACGCTTTAAAACAACAGAACATAATAGTATGAAACAACAGCATTTAATTCGTAAGTTAATAGGCAACTTTCAATTTAACTCGTAAATACTTCATTTACAAGACTTTTTCCTGTGGTAATTTTTTTTACACTCTTTAAATATGATTCCATCTCACCGTAATCTTAATAATAAAAGAGTATGGAGTAAGTAATTAAAAAGCAACTTAATTTAACTGTGTACTACAATACAGAATACATGGTGCATTTTATAACGATTTAATTACACGCCTCCGTGTAGTGTGTTCATGTCCGAGGCTAATGAAAACACGGAAAAATGTCTTTTATAACGTAAACTTGATTATTACACAGTAATTATATATTATCTTCAGAAGCACTTTTGCAACGTTATAAAAAACGTCGTAAAAAGGAATAAATCTGGGTTGTAGAATTGCTCTGGGTAATAGGTACCTACGGTTTGACCTCCTATGGTAGGTATCGTCACATTTAGTGAAAAATGCGTAGGTTTCCTGGTATACCTACTGAAATCGTGGTCGGCTATATGTATCTATATGTACCTACTATGGTCTTATTAAGTAGTTTACTTATAGTTACTATTAAAAGAGGGGGGCTTGTAATTGACAATGTAACAGTATTATATGTTTATATGAATCCTCATTCGGCAAAATAAATCAATCCAATTAAGCCCCCATTTTCGTATATAATTTTTCATACGAAGATGCCTGTCGCATCACTTTCTTGTCCTTATTTAGCCTCTCGCAATCGTAATTTCGAGGTGTTCCGTAAGTATGGCGTCGTAAATAAATACTTGCACCCGTGTGTCCCAGCAATCAGTGCAAATATATTAACTGCAAAATTAGCCTGCCGCCGCGGGCGCACCGCACTCGAACGTCGCTTCGTGGGTGGAATACACACATCACTTGATTTGTCCACTTTTGAACTTGTGGAATAATACAACTAATAATAATTTATTACAGACTTCAAAAATAATTTATTGATGACTTTAAGACTTTAGTTCGGATTCTGTGCCCCGAATACGCTATAGATAAGACTTAGGCAAAGAATTCGTCTATACCAAGTTCACTTTGTTAGTGTAGCTTTGAAAATACATAAGAAAGAAGCGTTTCTTCGTAAATAAAAATTTAAAAAATGTTACACACATTTATTTACAAAACTAACCACACTAAGTCTCTTTACAGTGAACTGTAACACTGATTTACAGTGCGTTTGTTACATATTCTTAAATAAATATTGATAAACTAATTAAATAGGTCTGATAAACTATAAAAAACAATATTAGATTATTGAACATGTTGTATAAATAAATACTGAAAATAATAAAGTATACAGAAAATACTCTTAGAAATATCTTATTGCGTGGACTGGCTAATCAGACTATTCATTTCATTCTACATCACTAAATCAAAGACAATGTCGATATCGGTTAATTGTGTTTACATTTTTGCAAAAGGCTGCTTGGATGTACGGTCATTATGCAAGATTTAATTATTAATTTTTTGATTAATAATAACACGTCAGAAACTGACGAAAACTAAATTTAACGGGCTAATACAAACATGCTAAAGTGATTAAAAATTAACGATGGCGCGCTGCTTGACAAATTGTTTCCAATAAGAAATAATGATGCCCCGAAGTTGGTGTCCTTTTAGCAGTTGTCCATTAGAGAGACATAATATGTCATAATTGTATATTGTATTTCGGTTAAATTACTCATAAAATTATCTTTTAATTGCTGTTATAAAGCAAACCCTTTGTAAAGAAACATATTGAGTGAAATTGTAAATAAACATATTGAGTGAACATATGAAATGTACAGCTACTTATAGTACCCAAATAAAACAACTTTAATTACCAGAGTAGGTAAGTATGCTGATGGTAAATTATATATGGCCAGATAACTACTCGACTTGCGTGTCATAGGCTTTATATACCACTCAGATATTATTGAATTCGAATTCTTTAAATAAATATCCTTGAAAGGTACGTGAAAAAAATATTACTTATTGCCTCGCTCCCTCCTACAAAGCGATTGGTCGACGGCAGTCGTGGGAAGTCACATTCACTGCAAAGCCTTAAGACTTATGCACACAATCCATTCCACTGTCGTTCGGTTAACTAGAGATACAATAGTCTACTCAATTTATGCGTTTTTCCTTCTACCGAGTCTACCTATAATATTGTCATACTAGCTGCGTTTAGGTTTTGCCTGCTTGGAAATAATTTTGCGACTGAAATGTATCTCTTTTATTTATATAATACACAAATAAATCCCTAAACCTTACTTAAGAACTTGGTTATCAACTGCAAGAAGTATTTCCCAAATCCGATTTGTATTTCTAGAAATTAGCACGTAACTTTTCAATTATTAATATAGGTTATATACCAGTACACGTCGTACATACCTACAGACTAATGTGTACTATTCTTTATTATTTTTCTTCAAGATTGATAGCGGAAACATACCATCTCCCGTAGAACTTTATTCGTCACATCCGCTCGAATTATTATTGAGAGATAGCTTCACAATACGTTTCAAGGATTTCATTAATCTTCCACAGAGCCTTTTTCTCTATAATGGTCAAAGATTGATCTGATTATAATTATGGAGTAAGCGAAATGAACGGGAAACCTTGCGATGAATAATTTAATTCGCAAATGTTCACCATGGCCATCAATCATGTTTGTCTATTAGTTAACTAGGAAATGAATAAATTCATTGTAAAAAGTGTAAGAGAATGTCGTGGGTGTTGCACAGGCGTCGTTATAAACACATTTTGCGCCTTTGCGCGAAAAATGGGTGGAGCCGACAAGTAGGGACGAAGGCGAGCGAATTCTCATCGAGCAATCAATACTTCGAAACACTTAATGAAATCGAGATTGATGACTTTTTAGATTGCTATTTGCTAAAATTTATTGTACAACTCACGCCCGCACTGACTAATGAGAAACCGTCGGTGAAGCCTCCACGGTAGACAACAGGCGAAAATAATATTAAATTTACTTTTTGTATTACGAGCACTTAATACTAAAAAAAATATGGTATAACTATTATAGGTAGGTAAGTCCTAGTGGGCGGAAGTGAGTGTAAGCATGACAGTGTGAGCGTAGGTGACATTTATTATGTAGATAGGTATTATGTATAGTAGGTAGGTATCAATCTGCTACCTACCTATACCTACTTAATAGTTCTATAATTAAATTCCTAAGAAATCAAGTTTTCTTTAAAATCTTTATGAAAATCATTTGCAGGAGGTATCTATATATTATGTTTGTATGATATCTCGGTATGTGTATTGAAACGCAATAAATTTTTTAATTAAAGTAATCCCCCGTTCCAATATTGTCACTTTAAATTAAAAATCGCGTAGGTGGGCGCGTGTTGGCGGCATTTCAGAAGTCAGACTGACGTATGGCTGCTAAAAGTTTAAAAAGCTAGTTCAAGTAGTAAGCAGGTCATTATCTCGGTAATTAAAGGCTTATCTCGAGGCAGAAACGCCGTCAGAAGTTTATCGGTCTGCGTCCACCCCAACGTTATCTTCATTACAACTCCGCGACTTTAATTCACTTGTCCATTAATTTTAAAAGCTGCCGCATGCGTTTGTTAAACCAATAATTATCTTTACGGTAATACGCCTTTAAGTTTCCCAGTGCGTAATAAATCATCTGTAAATCAAACGATGTCGAAGCGCAATGGATAATCTTCTAGGAGTCATTTCAAAATTGTAGACTTACGAGTAAGACTCATTGCCAATAATTGCGGTCTCGCATTATTGTCTCACTATTGATATGGCAAACAACATCAAATTTTTTAGTTGTTTGTCTAGCTTAAATTACACCAGTCCGATGCTAACTTGTAAAATAATATAAATCATTGTTAGCATATACAACATTATAAAAATGATTTACAACTATACTTACCAAAAGCTTAACTTTTTGCTTAAAATGAAGCTTTTTATAAACAACGTTAGTACTATTAGGTATACGTATTGTATAGACTGACAATGTTTTTATTTTTATAAATGGCTTATTTAAACGAATTTAAATAAGCCATTTGTTGGCGACAAAAAAGTTTTGTATAAGTAGGTATGATAAAAAAGATTGTCACTGTCAGTTTGAGAGTCTTGGTTTTAC
>DWAV01002916.1:0-10421 GCA_018231305.1 Noctuana lactifera | reverse complement strand
TTTCCCGTGAAAAAAAACCTACTTTATCCCGTGTAAAAGAACACCTGTATAAAAAGCTTTCAAAATCTTAAAGACAACACCACAATACCATACTAGTATAAAAAAATTAAAACATAACTCTTCAAATAAAAACTTCTAAAATAAAATTCCCTAGGACAACACTTACATTAAACACCTTAGGTATCGAAGTAACACTATTAAGTGTGTGAGTCTGTATACCGAGGTTTTCATTTAAAAAAGAATTTTTATGTCACGAAGAAGCCGAAAAATTTTGAATAAATAATTAGATTTTCCACTAGGAGACTTTCAAAGTCTTCCCGTACCATATTTTCTAATCTCCATTTTAAACAAATGAAGGCCATTGTTTGCAGTCAATATTGTAATATAGAATGAATCATGGAACAAACCGGCTTTCAAATACAGTTTAATTAGTTTCCAAAAGATCCCTCTTTTATTTCTTTTCAACTCTATTTGTCAGTATTTTTTATTAAAAAAGCCAATAAGTTTTTTATTGAAATCGTTCTGCTGTATATTTGTGAAATTGGTCCATTTCATTACATCTTTTACATCGTTTTGAAATTTACAACTTAAGCTAGGAGTATATTATTATTATTACAGCTTGTGTTAGGTTTATATTTTAATTTATTAATATTGATATATTTAACTGAAATATTGAAAAGACAAAACACCTCATAAAAATTTTATGGAATAATAATAGTTGCAAGTGAAACTTCAAATTCAAACTTGCTTGTAATTTACATAGATACAAAAATCTGCATAAAAGTAGTTTGTACCATAGATAGTTCAAAATAATAAGCTGTTCCTACTGGCCATTGGTGCCAAAAACAGACAACCGCTGATAATAATTAAATCTAATTAAATTATTACGAGCAAATTTCCGTAGACAGAGGATATAATTTCTCTTCTCTTTCTCTTCTTTCTTAATTGTCGCATTTGTGAGACTTTACATTTAATGAAATATAGAGACAGTTTATACATTATTTGATTTATAACTTCTATAAATCAAATTACAACCTTAAAATTATCTTGAAACTCTTGAAAAAATAGGTCACCAAACACTTTGAACGTTTATCTATATGGCGTAGATAGGTATTAAAAAGCATGACCTAAGAAAGAGATCTAGGACAATTTAAATTAAACAGCATAATTTTCAATTTATTATAAGTTGCTATTTACCTTATAGCTGCAATAACAGGTACTCCATCAAAACACTCGCTACTCAATTGTTAGTTATTAATTACGTTCCACTAACACAAAAGCCACGCACATATGACGAACAGTATGTACGCAAAATTTCCTCTAATTCCATTTAGTAAACACAGAACTATTAATTAAACTCTATCTCATTCAGTCTGTCATAGCGACTGCGAGCGGTTTCAATATGTAAACTAGGGTTTTATGTCATTGATAAATTAGCTTTCAATTATTATATAAATGCAAAGTAACGGTTTTTCTTGAGGATAAAGGACGTCCTCTCTTACCATACTGTCTCCGCTTTTACGAGTCACAAGGCTTTTATTCACGTCAAACAAAAAATAACAAAACGGCACAATTCGTCGCCGGTCCTATTGTCCGATAATGTGGGTAGGGAATACATAGAGATCACTCTACGCCGTAGCCGCGTCGTAGTGCCGCTACGCTCGGCTCGCTACTGGCGGGGCTACGTAGGCCCGGACCGTGCACCCACACGTAGCACGAAGCTCTACCTACGTCCCGACTAACGCACACTAGCGACCCGCTTACAAGAGGGCTATAAGAGGAAGCGGGAAAGTAACATTTTTGGGCTTGTAAATGATGTACACACTAATGGTGGTTCACTCACACACGCAAATACCCGCCGTCGCATAAGTACGCTCATGCCCATACACAGTGAAGCGATTTAAACTTGTAATCCTTAACGATGATTTGAATTTAAGGGATTTGGTACATTTTAGCAACAGTAAAACAAATGAAACAAATCGAATTTTTAAACAAACCTCTGTAAAAGCTCCATTTGCAAGGGTAAACAGTCCAAAAAGTTAACTGTAGAAACTTTTATTTATCAATCTTGTTGGCTCAGTAAATTATTTAAAAGTTTTATTAATTGCAATAATTGAAGTAAGCTGTTTATGAATAGTCATAAATTTAAGTTATACACAACTCACAGCGACTATAAGGATCAAAGCGTCAGCCGTTTCATAATTCAGTAATAAGTAATCCTATGGTAATAAGGTATCCTAACTAAAAATTGGGATAAAGCACTAAGTAAAGAAGAAATAATTTTAGTAGTTACAGAGTTCAATAACTTATTTTTGCGACTTTAATTTTTTATATGCATAAGGCAATATATTCAACAATAAAAAATTTCTTTATACATTAATTTAATTCTTTAATTTAAGGGCATTCAAATCTTGAAATTGAAATTTTAGTGCGTGTCACATCCAACCTCAAATAGGATAGAACTACCTAAACTATTACGTGGGTGCATTATTATCGTCTAAGCGTATAATGTAGGTACTCCGAAAGTGTCCTTCCTCGTAATACCCTTTATATCATTTCTCACAATTTCCGTTTCTCAAAATATCCTTTACTGGAAAAGTCCTTTCCTCAAAAGTTCATTTAATATTTTAATATTAATATTCTTAGAAAATCTTGAAAATTAATAATGTCTCTTTCATTAAAAGTATCTTCAGAATGTGCCACACACAGACATATTGTGTACATATTATTATTATATTTGTGCATGGAAGTCCCCTGAGTCACAAATAGTTCAGCTCTGGACCAGTACTTAGTGACGCTACGCCGGAAGAACACCGGTATCTTTCCCACAGTATTCTTTTTAGACATCTTCAAAAGTTACAAAAAAGAGGACAGTATAAGCTTAAAAAATAATTACACAAACACACAGACCGAGAACAGAAATTTAAAATTCATCATTTAAATTTTTGTCCCGCCTGGGATCAAATCTGGGACCCTGAGAATGATAGACTGGTTACTAAACCACTACACGACAAATATATTAACTTTATTATATTTATCTTCTTCTTAATCTCCAATTGTATTACTTTTACCCTTTACCATCAGGTTACCTATAAACAAAAATAAGAGATCTAATTAATTATCTTTTATAGATGTACTCTAATTTTGGAAACTTTTTAGGGTTCAGTTGAAACGAAACCCGGTTAATGTACTTGTCTATCAAACTGTCTGTCTGTCCAATGTTTGAAGCAATTCGTTTAATTCTAGAATAATTGGAGTTTCGTGTTTCAATACTAAAATTAGGCATCGATATCATACTATACAGAGGAAGCAGATTTATAGTTCCCGTTAAATTATTTTTGTCCCTCTTGCTTTTATGTTCCGAATAATTAACTTATACAATAAACACTTATCTCATATATTTATATTTTTAACAGCAGTATAGGCCAATATAACGGTTATGAACTCATAAGGGAGCTACCTAAATTTTAATTTTCTACATGTTATACAATATTTTCTAACTATATTTTTTTTTATATTTCTTGCATAAATTGTTTAAATATTTTTATTAAACACCAATTTTAAGGCTCTTTGATATCGTCTGCCTGTGTAATTTAGTGAACATTTGAATAGAACATTACTAATGTTTAAAATGTGTTTAAAATACATGTAATATAACACTGTACGTTTATAATGCTAAGGAATAATTCCTTGACATATAAGATTGAGTATTAGCTTATGTGCGACCCCAATCTTAATTAAACTGTCCTTTACTCGAGTCGCGAGCAAGAACCAACACAACTGCGTCTATTGATTCATTGTAATTTAACTTTGTGCTAACAAGACAGGCAATCCTTCCTGCATTATTACGTGACATAACCGGATGATTGACGAGAAAATTTCTTCAAGATTTACTCTCACGTAAACGCCATTCATCTTATCGTCACCGCTGTCTTAATTTAACGGTAGATACACTGCATTGTCAAAGTTCTTAAGAAAATTTCAGATATCAAAGTTTTCAATGAAGATGTCGCAATTAATTTTCGATCAAATTTAGCTCGTTAACGTTCGAAAATTACAGCCTACGGAGGACTAATTGAAATGTGCGAAAGTTTTTTCATTAAAATCCTTCGTTCCTGGAATGTTTATCGACATAATAATATAGAATTATAATATTAATTGTTGTATTTTACGGATTATGCTTCGGATGTTAACATGACCCTTCAAAAATATAACGGAGACTTTAATTTTTGTTTTGACAACTAATATAATATTATGTTGTTGTTTTTCACATACATAACAGTGACATAATAAAAGTTACATACCTACCTCGTATATACATATAAAAATTACATCTATGAATAACATAATTATATTCATTTGAACATTTGATCATTTGTTATATTAATTTAATGCCAGAGATACTTTTTTGAGGCGTACAATCAGAGACTGGACGTGGGTTACAGTGACCATTTAATTTTAAGGGGCCAGCAAGCTGGAGATACTGAGAAATCGGGTTTTGGCAGAATCGACTGTTATTATTCCACTTAACAAAATGAAATACTTACGCAACTATTCCTTTCACCGTTTCGATTCACATTAGCGGGCGATCATTCTTTTCACGCCACTTACCGGTCGATTCAAACCCAACTATCTTAAGGGATCTTAAGGGAACGATTCGTGTGTGAATGTAGGGAGTGGATGAGCGACGAAACGTTAGTTATACACACTTACCGTTTAAGAAAGGAAAAAATGCTTTACGTTAAAGTTTAAGTTCCTTTAACTAACTAATAACTGAGACTAACTGATAAGAAAAGTGATTTTCGTTAAAGATTTCTGGGAAAGTTTACACATAATTAATTCTTAGGTATTGTTTATTCTTAAGCTATATTTTTGGGAACGCGACAGAACCTAGTGTTAATAATATAATCTTAACACAAAAGCAGGGGATTTTAAAAAAAACCCAATTTATATCCTTGTTACTGAACACAAAGAACTCTCACACTGCACCGCATAAACATGTTTGCGTTCCGCGATCAAAACCAAGAATGTAATACGCGAGTCATAGTAGCTGAATTACTACGTAAAGGATTCCTTTGCGAAAGACCGCTATCGGACCTTTTGCGGAGCTTAAGATATTGCGGCTATCGAATAGCCCTTTGAGACTTGCTGCTAGCGGAAATTTAATTTAATCGCATTTTCTTCTTTAAACGACCGCCGATGCTGTGGCGTTCGAGCTCCCAAACGAATTTTCCTTAGAAAATACGTGCTAGATAGTTCCGTACTTGCCTTTAACGACTTTGAATTCGTGCTCTATATGGGTGAACGATTTTGACACGATTTATTTTAAGACTCAGATATTTTAATCTCACATATTTCAAATAGTAGTAAAACTAATAAATGGTTATAATAAAACGAATAGGGATTTATTACCATAATACCTACTTATGAAAAATCACTAAAAATATCCACGCGTACGAAGTCGCAGGCGCAGGCCAATAGGTATTTTATAAAAACAATTCAACTTCCGCTCTACTGCATTTACTTCTACTGTTAATTTACAACCTGAACACATAATATATGGAGAATAATTTTGTACCGGCCTCCCGTGTATTATATAAACTGTCCAACAGAACGGTTGTATGTTACATGTTAGTACTTATACAAAACAAAACTTTCAATTTATAAGCCCGCCAACTAGGCCACGCTCCAATTTTCAATTGTGGGTAATTTTCGGGACCAAAACTTGTTTTACGTACAGTTAAGTTTTAAATGCCGTGCCCGTGAACAAAATACTCGACCAAATTCTAGTGATTCTGGTACAATACAGTGTTCGTATTTTTGTGACATGGTTTGAAGAGTTTATAAAAATTTTAATATACGAGTACATAAATATTTTCTAAACACTTTATTGCTACGAGTAAGTAAGGTAGATTTTTTGTCCATTCAGTTTAGAACCAAAATGTGTACGCTTCTTAACTGAACCTACTTGAAACTCAAGAGATTTGAAAAACTGATTCATCCGTGGAGGTACTATTGCTGTGCTCATAATCTGTACTTAAACAATACTTTTTTTTAAACATGAAAAAAAATCTAAAACAAGTCAGAAGTTAGATGATACTCGTGAAATAATTACATCTATAGTAGAGTCAGTTTAATAGGTAACATTATTGCCATAAAATTTGCCGGGACCATAAAATAATATATTTTTTCATTTTGTTAGAATTGCACAATTCCTTAACTTTTGTCAATTACGATTACATATTTATTGTAATAATGACCGATACGAGTAATTTACGATTTGCTTTATTATTTACATGAGAAAATGCGAGTGCGAGGAAGAGCGAATGCTCGCGTTATCACGTTGCTTCGTCCTTTCGCCTGAAGTCGCTTCGATGCTCTGGTCATTATGATAAGTTTTCGAAATTATTTCAATACCAGCAATATCAATAATAGTATGATACTAACAAATACGATGCGCTCAGTACACTAAGTTTTTTAACAATCTAATTTTATTTAATAGTATATTTTTATGAACACAAACAGCATGAGTAGAAGGCGCAATTTTTTCTAACGATCGTAAAAGAACAAAGAAAGTTAAATCGAAGCGTTTTCTAACTAGTTCAGTGAGAAAGCAGTGGGCAATTATCGTAAAAGGGAGCTCGGTTGAAAATGCCCAGCTGTTATTATCCCTATTGTATGCTTCATAGGTCAACTACATCAGCACGGATTAAGGGCGAACTGAATTGTCTAACCCAGTTGTCATAATTGGATTTAATTGTATTTACCGATTTTCTAGTTTTACTCTTGTATGCTTCATAATGTAATAGTAGTAACTACTAGTAAAGCGTAATTATTTTGTGAATTTCAAGGCAACGTATTTGTAGATGCGTCAAAATTGAAATACATAGAAAAAGAAAGAAAGTACGATACAAAGAAAAAAACATTTATTCAAAAGTATTTGCTGCACCAATGCAAGGGCGCAATTTTTGCATAGTTCGGACATGAGGTACAAGTTTAACAGAAAAAAATTAAAAAAGGATATAAATAAACGGAACACATACAATACATTTGCTTAATATCATATTATGCTATTATAATATATTAATTTCTTATACTATAATATTAACCTATTTATATAGGTCAAACATATTTTCTTACATTAGCGCATGCAAAGAACTACTTTTCATATAAAAAAAGTTTAAAGCCACGCATAAAAGTAAATTATATTTCTACTCTTTTCTTTTTGCAAAATAGGTTTTAATTTTTCTCGAAAATAACATAACTATTTTTCATCAAATTCGACTTTTACTATAGCCAAGGCTTGACCAAAATGAATTAATCTTTATTCAGAAATATTAATGTCAATACGTATGTCAATTATTTATATATATACTTAATATTATACGTATGTCAAAATTAATGTCAATAGAGAGTAGAGTAGAGACAGAAAATTCATTTTCAAAATTATATTACAGTTAAAATTCGTAGCTTGTAGTCTATCTGTCGTTGGCAAAAAGAGATAAGAGACTGCAGTTAGAACTTTAAGACTTTAATATTGTCACTTGAAATTGTTCGCTAATTTACACTATCGCAAGCGAGCAAGCGAAGGTTTCCATACAATACTACTTACATTTTATAGAAAAAAATATAAGATCTTCAGGTATAAGTGCATCGTATCGTCTGATTATACTTGTTTTATTCATGCATACAATAAAAGTTATAATACAATCCAAAAGTTAAGATATTTTTCTGAAAATTTTGTTATTCTTACTCTTCTTCAGTAAAAAAAACTTATATCCTGACAATAAACAGTGTCCACATTCGCTAATGCTATGTCTCATGTTAGTCCATGCAAACCTTAGACGGGGGGCTAAATCTGCCCATGCAGACCTAGATTTCTTTTAGACATCGCCTTTCAATTCAGCAGTGGTGCAATACGCTTCTTAACTCTTTGGTAGTGAGTTAACTTCCTTCCTAAAGTTTCGCCATAAATTTCAGTGAATAAATATCATTTACATTCGACTCGGAAACGTTTGCAGTGGCACTGGACAGATTAAAAGCTCTTAAATACCAACTCCGGGCAAAGTTATCGGTTAGTTGACTGCAGCGAAACTTGCCCCTCTGTTTCTTGCGAAACATAATAAATCTTCCCTACTGCCATTGATATTTAGCGGGGACATGCCACAAAGAGGGACATTCTATAAATCATACAGTATTTGCCTGCGTAAGTATAACTGTGTACAGTGTACTCGTATCTTTAGCAGTTTAATAGTCTTTTATGCTATTTGGAATTTGGTACTTTTTTTGGAAACATGGGAAACCCTCAAAAGGTACCCGGACATTATACATACTTAAGGTACCTATTATAAAATTAAAACACCTACAATATCTACATAATTATGTTTTGTAAATGCTTTATAAATTAGGCGCGAAAAATTATACACACCTCACGCCTAAGGTTCACAAATCACGCTCCAATTAATATACAGTAGAGGTAATTAAAACAAATTTGTTAATTAACTGAAGAAAAAATTGTACGCAGTAATGTTTGTAATTAATAAAGCTTCTCTATATCATTTTTGTAGCTTTATTAACCTTGGGTTTTATGTGTTTTTCTTAGTAATGAGCCGGCTTCAGAATGGTTTCAAACATGTTTACTTAATTAAGTATTTGTAATATTATCAGCGTAGCATTTTTTATTCAAGAAATAAAATAACAAGTAAAAATTACTAATCCTTACCAAAAGGCATCCGTCTTGCTTTAACTATTCTTTACATACGAGTACCTTTACACGAAAAGTCAAAGCACATTACCTGCAGCCTTTATTTTTCTTGCCTTCTCCATTATATTTAAAAGAATTTAGTGTATCTGTTCATCATCTATCTATTCTTATGATTACCTTTATTTTTATATTTGTTATTAGTTACACCCTATCTCCTTTAAAGCACTTATTTTCTGTACTCCTACCCATGGCTCTTTTGAAGTAATCACTGTTTAATGATAAGACTACACTTTCTTTTCATGTATTATTGGACATTATTTTTTAATAAGTTTAATACTTCTTTCGTAGGAAAATTAGTTTTTTGTGTATATGACAGAGGAAACTTTCATAAAGGTACGTATTATGCGACTGTGTCACACTAACTCACTACAGTCGAATACTGGACGCCAGTCTGGCGACTCCTTGCTAAGTCAGGGATATGTAGCCCATGAGCAAACTTTGATGCTCATGAGTTTCGGGAACAGGTTTAACAACAAGAATCAGCTACAATAGGTCAGAGTTGGACGCAGGAGACTGTTGGGTCAGGCAGGAGCTATCCCCGTCCCTCTAGTTAATAATATTAAGAATAAGGTCATGTAGATTTTACCAGTACCTACGTACAAAACAACCTTTGATGTCAGATATTATCATTACTTGTATCGTGGAAATCGCTGAATCGTAAAGTGTATCGGAAGTGAAGTTAATTAGCGTAATAACTCAGTCTGCGTAAAGCTAATGTGTAGGTAGCTATGTATCTAATTATCTAGACGTAAGCTTATATACCAGATGTCAATCTCAATTAGGTATCCCCTTTCTGAAATCGTTAAATAGAACGATCTTTTAACAGCTTTTTTTATAGATCTATGTGTATTTAAATACTTTCTACCTATGTAATAATTTTATTCTATTTGTGAAAGGTGTTAAGAAGCTTCCCGATACAAGTTATAAAACATTTAAAGGGCGGCCTTAACCACTGTATATTTAAACATAAACTGGAAATATTTTTTGTTCATAGAATTATGATATGACGGGCCCTACATGATACAGACTATCATTGTCGTTTCGTGTAATTCAATAACGTAGCTCCCAATACAACAAGTGAACTTAATATTTTCTAGTGTTTTCCACTATTTCAAAAGTGCACAATATATTTCAATAGAGGTACGAATTGAATAGAAACTGAGTATTGCGGTGCAGATATTCAATAAATGTATTCGCTTTGTACTCGTACTATTAACTAGGAACAATTCAAAGTGGCTCTACATAACAGTTCTCCTGAATCATGTCGTGCATGCAAAAGTTTGAGTGTTACAGTTTTAGTGTAGCTTCGTTATTTTGTTGAATCAATGCTTATGCAAGCGTATATGAGAACTATGTATGAAAAGTTAAGTTCTGATTTGTTAAGTTACAATACTGAAAAGTAGAAGAAAATATATTAGCTACTGACATCTTTAGTTTGGCTTAATGATAAGTATAATCATTGCATACGTAATATTACTTGTTGCTGCCAAAGTAACAAAATAATTAATACTTGTAAACAAATGTTTAAAAAGTAACATTGCTATAGCCTGATAATAATTATTCGTACTACCTGCGCGTCACCAACTTGACAATACTTACATCAGAACTTAACTACACAATAAAGTAAAATACTCATTGGACGTAAATAAAATGGCAT
>DWAV01002915.1:0-10422 GCA_018231305.1 Noctuana lactifera | reverse complement strand
ATAATCACTCAGTACCGTGGTCATACCACATTTACATAGAAAAAGGATGGGCATGTTAGATGTTGTGGAAGGAATAGTAGGATGGCCACAGCCAATTTCAACTGAAGTAGGCACCAAAATCGCGTGAAAAACAGATCCCGGTGCTATTTGCGTACCTAATCTAATATCTGCGAGATAATGTTCTGCTCCTTACTCTACAATTATCAATTTTTTCTAGTCGAAAGAAGTCAAGGTTTGAATTTTATAAACACTCGTTCAAGAGGGTACTGCGTTTTAAGTAGATATTAGTCGGTTCCCGATTCGCTCCTAGTTGCTATTGAGGGGATCTCGCAACATCCTGTTTTAAATTGCGAGTTATCGTAATTGTTTCATTGTAACAGATTGAGCTTGTATCTCGGTGGCCTCACGTGCATTTGAACATTGGTGCCCTTCTGGCGGGTCATCTATACATGACACCTACTATCATCGGATCAAACTTGAAACTATGGGGGATGTTGTAGGTGAACTTAACGATATTCCTTACCAGTTGCAAACGTTCTCATGGGTGGATTATGTAGTTTTCGTGTTCATGCTGGCCATCAGTGCTCTTGTGGGCGTGTACTGGGGGTTCATGAAGAAGCAGACGACCCAAAATGACTACCTGCTCGGCGGTAGGAATATGAAAGTTGTTCCCGTTTCGATGTCGCTTGTGGCAAGGTCAGTATTTTCAGGCATAATTCGAGGTATCTCTGGGAGTGGACGAAATCCGACAACACATTTAATTACGACTGGGATGAATTAAAATTTTTATTGCGCTATAAAGCTAAGCAATGGATTATGATGCGGTTTTTTAATAGATAGAGTGATTGAAGAGGATGGTTTTTATGTATAAACAGTCACAGTTTTATGTAGTGTATTTAGTATCAGCATTGCACCCGTGTGAAGCCGGGGCGGGTCGCTAGTCTACTTATAAAATAAAGTTTGTTGTAAAATCTTTGCCTTGTTTCAGTTTTGTTTCAGGTATAACGTTACTGGGCTCTCCTACAGAGGTCTACATGCACGGTACTCAGTATGGATTTATCATTATTGGAATATTCCTAATGTCAATCGTAATGACACAGGTGTACCTGCCAGTTTTCCATGAACTAAAGATCACGTCTAATTATGAGGTAATTGTTCATTTAATTTGTTTTTAGTTTGTTGCTGCCTAATGAAGCACAAGGAACGTAGCTATTATGCAAACGTTAGTTGTGTTATTTAGTAGCTATTTTTCTGTTTGTACAGAAAAATAGCATAAAAATAAAAAGTTTTTATAATAATTTTATTTATGTAAACTCTTTGCACCTAGGTATAAAAACAGAAACAGAAGGTGAACCTCACGCTACAAGCAATCTCTCCTAGTCAACCTTTAGTAGACAGTGTAGAGTTTTATCTTTGAAATTTAGGTATTATAAAGCGGTTCGATAGTTTCAATAATATGATTATCATACACGAAGAGAAATTTTCAAATCTGACTGCTATTTTCAGAGATTAGCAATTTCAATCAAACAAAATCTTCAGCTTTATTATACTTAAAATAATATAGTACGTAGATAAAAAAACGTTTTCCGTTTCGTTTTCAGTATTTATCGATGCGATTCGACAACAGAGTTCGCCTATTTGGATCGGTCCTCTTCACGTTTACATTAGTAAGTTCAAAATACAATATACATACATTGGAGAAGGAGAAAAAAAAAGGAAAGAATTAGATGTTGTTATAATCAATCATAATATAATTTTTGAATATTCATTAGTGCGTCAAAAAGTTAAATTTTTTAGTTACTTTTATTTTTCAGATAGGCTGGTTACCCATTGTCATATACGTACCTGCGCTGGCTTTTAATCAAGGTAAATGTTAAAGGCTTACTATATTTTTATGTACTTTAGTATAATTTTAATTTTGATACGCCTACCTTCATAACTAATTACTGTAATTTTACGCTTGTTGCGCTGTGTAAATTCTTAGTCAGAAGTTTCTGCTTTAATATTTTACATTTATTTTGGTTTTATCGACACGATACCATTTAAACAGCTATATTAAATAAATTATTGTTATAATTATAAAGTAATTAAAATATTTTATTTGCTAAGTAGGTAACTTAAATTTTTATTAATTAACATACTGAACAAGCAATAAGTATTTATATAATATTGTACCAGGTTTATTTACGTAAGTATCTCGAAAATGTATTAATGAATTGCAAGATTGGGTTTTTGGAGGAGAATGTTTTTTATTTACTTTTATTTTTTTTTTCAAATAATGAAAAAATAACTCATAGGTATTTTTCTTGTCGAAAGATCGCTGTGGATAAATAACTATTTGTAACAGATTGTGTATTATTTTCAGTAACTGGTGTGGATATACATATAATAACGCCAATTGTATGTTTGGTCTGCATTTTTTATACTAGCGCCGTAAGTATATGAATTAAGACTAAGTAGTAAATTAGCATAAAGTTAACATGTTTAATAATAAATTAAAATAATTATAAAATCAACATAAAAAATCTAACTGTCAAAAAATATTGCCAGAATCACAATGTAAACCATAGGTAGGTAATATTTAGCCAAAAGTGCGAAATAGATTGGTGTTTATAACGAGTTAGGTATATTATAATATTTATGTTCAGGGTGGTCTCCAAGCAGTGGTGTGGACTGACGTGATCCAAATAACAGCTATGTTCGGTGCTATGGCACTCGTGGCAATCAAGGGTACTTTCGACGTAGGCGGGTTCTCTGCGGTGTGGCGCCGGAACATGGACAGTGGGAGGATAGAAGCACCTAAGTACGTTTCTACGGTTGAAGATGTTCTTATCCATGATGATAAATAAATAATTTTGAATTTGAATAACATGGGTTGTAGGTACTTAACAACAAGTAGCGTGCATGCTCGTTTGCTACTCATTTGCTGTCGTTAAAAGTTCACTACAACCTGTCGGAATGCACGTACAATCTCTGATAGGGGGAAGTCGTAAATAGATGCGGTGCTACACACAAGGAATGAGATCGTTGCTTCAAATAAAGTGTCTCTAACATCCGCACCTCCCCAATTCAAACACAAGAACTTGACATATGACTCAATCAGGTTTATGAATGTGGCTTATGTATCCGCGGCCAAATCGTATAAATTCTATTGCCTACTAGAACTAAAAACCGTAACCTAAAAACAGTGAAGTTGTCGTTTTCAGTTGGGACCCAAACCCTACAGCTCGTCACACTATATGGAACTTGGTGATAGGAGGTCTAATATACTGGTTGCAGGCGAATTCAGTTAACCAGACGATGGTCCAACGATATCTTGCTCTACCCACTTTACGCGGTGCTAAATGGTGAGACGTTTTGACAAGTATGTTATCACGTATTTGTTTTTCGTAGATTTCAGCGTGTATAAAAGGAAATAATAGGTACTTTGATTTCTTTTTGTTTTTGTATAGGTACAAAGATACTAATATTTCTTTTGTTCCAGGGCAGTTTTCTTGTTCTGTATCGGGATTTCAGTATTGTACTGTTTCTGTTTATATTGTGGGCTTTTAATCTACGCTCGTTTTCACGATTGTGACCCCTTGCAGACAAAGGTTAAGTTATTTTCACGTACGATTGTCAATAGAAAATAATACATATTTTATCCAGGATTTATTATAGGATGTTAATCATTTCAGTTAGCAAAAGCGAAAGACCAGCTATTACCCCTTCTGGTGATGGACGTCCTCGGAGACATACCTGGATTACCTGGCGTCTTTGTTGCTGGCATATTTAGTGCAGCTTTAAGGTGATGAGATTTAACCACAGTTACTTCTTTATATCGCTTGCTTATTTCAAACTATGTATAATAAGATGTGACCAAGGTGACTAGTAGGGAAAATCGAGGAAAAAGGTCTACATTAATAAGTCTATATATTGAGTTCATCATATGACATAATTAGCCAAATGAAAGAATATCGGCGTATTGAGATTTATCTAGGAAGATTTTTAACGAGACACATTAACAATCGGCCCACGACATATAAAGCTTACCAGTTTCCTTAGCTTTCGACACGACACGACACAAAACGGTAGAACGGAAATGTTTGACAGTAGAAGTAGGTGAAATTTCTTGTCTGTACCAAGTTTACAACCTGGTAAATCTATTTTATCTTACCATTTTCTGTCATGTCGGATTTCAGCTCTCTCTCAACTAGTCTTAATTCGATGTCGGCGGTGGTCCTAGAAGACTTTTATAAGCCGTTTTTCAAGAAACAGCTGACTGACAGGCAGACCAGTTGGCTGCTTAAGAGTGTTGTAGTTTTACTTGGCGCCCTTTGTTTAGGTAAGTAGGTAAGATAAGAAGCGAATGTTAAAGTTATTGTACTGTGATTTTTTACATTCTTCGAGGTAGGAAAGGACTATGCAGGTATAAGTACGCCTAAGGTTTTCAGATCGTGACAAGCCCTTTTGTATGGAAAGCCCATCTGAAATGCCGATAATAGTGATTATTTTTTTGAGATCAAATTTGTTTTTTGGTATAACTAGTATTATTTCATGCTCATACAGGATTAGTATTCGTCGTGGAGAAAATGGGAACTATACTGCAGCTTACTATGACACTAGAAGCGATGACCATGGGACCACAACTTGGAGTATTCTCGATGGGAATTCTAATGCCATGGGTGGATGCCACGGTAAGCAATACAATTACAATATTACCTTATCTATTCAGTCTTTTTCATAGTCATCATCAACAATTCTTTAGAGTCCTCTTGTACACTTTTTTTTTCCTCTTGAATGGCATCACGCTATTTGCGCATCGCCAACGACAAAACGGGGGAAACGGGGCGGAACTCTTGTACACTTGATCCAAATGTGTCCTCATTTATGTCGTCATTTATTTATCTTTATTAATGCAACTCTACAAAGCCAGAGATAAAAGTTTTGACTCGTAACGGGTTTCAACAATACTAGGCTACACAACTCATTTTTCTCAGCAAAAATCTTCTGATCTAGGGTGCTCTAGTGGGAGGAATATCGGGATTAGTGCTCATGTCTATCTGGTGTCTGACCGCGCAGCTGGCCATAGCAAGGGGACAGATAGTACACCCGCATAAGGCCTTATCTATTGACGGCTGCAAATACAACTTTACGTATCTTGACACAGACGGTGAAGCGACGACTGTAAGGTAATTTTTTTTTAACTTTAACTATTGTGCGCTTCATAATTTAAAATTCTAACTTTATTCTGTATTACTTCCTTTTTTTTTTTCTTACTTCTTTTGTTTCTTCCGTCTCCTTTTTGTACGCGTGAGTTCGTCTATTTTTAATCGTGCTTTTATGTGTTTAATATGTAAGTAAGAGTACATACGATCATAAGTAAATCAATCACCGGATCATAAATTGGTAATAAGAGCCGATTGAGATGGTGTTGCGTCTTCTATGGTTCATATAGAATTGAAATCAATAACTTCATTACATCTTCAGAAACTTTTTCTTTTCGTAGCAAGAAATTATGATTGTGTATTTAGCGAAGGGGGAAATTATTAAAATAATTTAATCAAAGACACAGCATAATGATTAAAAAAGAAAAATTATTTGTATGTTTACATACTTCCCTTTCAGTGCAGCGCTAAACCCGATGCTGCATGTATCATACATGTGGTATACATTAGCCGGAGCTCTGATAACTGTCGTGATAGGAAATATCGTGTCTAGAATCAATCGATCGTGTGGCAAGGCGTACGTGCCGCCCGCTCCTAGGTTATTAGCGCCACAGATAAGAAAACTGTATAGAGAACCACCGCATCCGACCGACGAACTGTATATCAGTGCTTATGGCTTTAATAAGGTAATTTCTATGTATTTGAAATATGTAGCTTCATAAGATTTTTTTCAATTAAGTAGTAGTCATAGTGTTGGGAAAGATTAGTTGAGCCGGCAGACGTGGTTCTGTTCAAATGTGATATAAAATTAAGTAAATTTGAAAAACTCGAAATTCTTTATTAGAAACTAATGCTAATTGTCACTTTGTTCAAATTCTCAAAGAACACTACTTCATAAAGGACAATCAGACATACATTCGACAATTTTTTTATATATAGATGTAAAGTTATAACAACTGATTCAAGAAATAACAAATCGTTTAATAATAAATATCTACCTAATTATTTATTTACAGGACGCCCAACAAGCAAATTCTGAGTCGGTTATTATGCGACCTATAACCACGAGCGAAGAAATAAGCTGAGATTAGGCGATTTACAACCAAAGAAATAAAGTGATAATGTTTTGTGTAAAATTAATTAATTCATTATTGCATGTTTTTCTACTATTTACAAGTTTTTTATTTAATAAATTTACAACAAATCGTACTAAGTATGTAGTTCAATTATTTATTCTTCTATTGTTACCTATATAAAATTAACTGTTATGTCTTTCCTTCTTTAAACATTTATTACATTTTGTGTTGCATAATATAGGTAGGTACACTAAGTCTTGTCTTATTAAAAGTATGTTATGAGGTTTTGATATTCTGGTATATTAGGCCCTACGAGTATGTTTAGAATCAATTATGATGACGGAATAACTGGTTAGTTAGATTAAATTAGTGTGTTGACTTTAGTTAGTGATATGGTACTATATTTATATTATATATTTGCACATTTCTATGTGAAATAAATCTGTTCCGATTTATAACAATCTTGATTTTAAAATAAAAATGATCATAGATTGTTATTATATTTTATGTCAATGGACATTTAGTGCATGTATATATTCAGTCTGATTTTATACTGAGAGGTATATAAAGAATAACGCAGACATCCTTGTATAACAAGTCTATCGCGATCAGGTTCAGGACAAATTCAAGGCTATTTTAGGCGAGTGCAGGAAACCGTTAATAAAACCTAAGACCGAAATAACTAGTAGCAGATGCGTAGGAAAATTGAGGATCGTAATTGAAAAATGGAGGCAAGAAGTCGGCGATTCTGTTTGTTACTATACCTGTACTATTGGGGGACTAACGGTTGTCTTGAAAAGAAGTGTAGGTTACGAGTATAGTTGAAGAAAAAAAATAGTGCCAGTAGGGAATATTTTTTTAGTAACTTATTCAAAATGGTTGACGAAGAACCGACAGATGTTTCAACTGTTAGACTGTCGTATCAGCAGTTTTCATGGATCGATTATTCGGTTTTCGTGATAATGTTGTCGGTGTGTGGTGCGATAGGAATTTATTTCGGTTTCGTTCAGAAGCAGAAATCAACCCAAGATTATTTAATGGGAGGTAGAAATATGAAACTCCTACCGGTTTGCTTCTCTCTAGTAGCTAGGTAAGTGACTGAATATTGTAATAACGATAATTATTGATTAAATTCAGTTTTTTTTTTGTAAAAATATGTGATATGTGTCTGGCAGTGGCATCGTAGCTCCTAAACGAATGAACCGATTTCGATGCAGTATTTTAAATTTAAATATTGTATTTTTACTAGGCTTTCTACAAAAAAAGAAGGTAATATCATTATATTTTTTACATCATAATCATGTTATTGATTATGATGTAAACAATAACGTAACGTATTAACAATAGAAACGATTTAAGACAACGCTCTATGACGCTCTACAACGAAAATGAAAATTTTCTATTATAATAACAATTAATTTTCCAAGTTTTTCTTAATACTGTTTATCGTTTGGTTTTTGTTTTCAGTTTTATTTCAGGAATATCACTTTTGGGTATTCCCACTGAACTTTACATTTACGGTACCTCATATATGTTTTCGCTATTTGGTACAATTTGTATGTGTATTATTATAACATACACGTTTATTCCCGTCCTTCATGATTTGCAGCTGATGTCTGCTTATGAGGTAAATAATTTAATATAACAGAGATACACAGAGTTATTTTTTCAGATTCTTTTTTATATTATGTCATTGAATTTTATTTCTATTATAGTATTTGGAACTTCGCTTTGACAAACGCTTGCGAGTGTTCGGGTCAGTTTTGTTCAGTGTTTATTTGGTAAGAATATGTTTTCTATTTGAATGTGTCGTATACTTACAGTTAGACGTAATATTAAACCCTTAATATTATTTATTTTCATTCATAGTTATAGCTAATGACTTGCAATATGTTAGTGTCTATATACCTACTAGTAAATTTTTATTCATAAGATTGAAATCTGTTTTGATATGGTAGTTTTATATAATGCTCCAAATGGAACTTATACTTATTAGTCTCATAAAATTGTTTAACAATTTCACGTTTTAAACGTACTATTAAAAAACTATAGTCACGCTTCTCTGTAGGTTTTCTGAGATTAATATTAGGGGAGTAAATAAAAAAAATATTATTTACCAACATACCGTTACAGTTTATAAAGTGTATAAACACTAATCAGTTAAAATGCAACATTGTGAAAAGATTTTGGCTCAATTCATCCATTCTCCTATACTTTCCGAGAGTTTACAAACATACTTATTGTGTATTTGTTAATATTGTCTCTAGAGCACGAACGAGTTTCCCATTATATTTGTACAGAATATTTGGTAATCGTTTCAGATGGCCTGGCTTCCTATTGTTGTGTACGTCCCCGCCCTTGCTTTCAACCAAGGTAGGTGAAGTATTGCTAAAATAAAACGTACCAGAATTTAGTAAGAACTAAGAAAATTAAGTAAGGTCTTTTGCATGCTAATCTGGGATGCGCAAAACTAATTTTCATTGTTTTCTGTTTCAGTTACTGGAGTTAATATTCATGTGGTATCTCCCATAGTTTGTCTTGTGTGTATATTCTACACGTCAGTTGTAAGTATTCAATATTTTAATGATTTTTGAATTTACATTATATGTACTAAACGCATTTGGGAAAATAGATGGCATTTTTTTTTACTTTTTTACGTGTGATGAAAATTGGAAAATTGTAACACACAATGACGAAAACGCAGTGCTACCAACCTATAGCTCGATGGGATGGTAACACAACATAATAAATTTGTCACGCCATCTGTGCTGACTATCGCAAACTACTTAAGTGGTTTAGTAATAAGATTGATGATTTACTCGTGTCGTACTAGATGGACTTTAATGTTTAACTTTAGAGAATTATTCTCTTTTAGGGAGGTTTGAAGGCTGTAGTATGGACGGACGTAGTGCAAACTATAGTTATGATTGGAGCAATGATTTTGGTTATCGTTAAAGGCACCTTGATTGTTGGGGGTTTCCAAGAAGTTATGAGGCGAAACTGGGAGACAAGAAGACTTGAATTCCCAACGTAAATATACAGTGGTTTTAAAATTATAATTAATTTATCTTGAAACGGTCGTTAAACTTATACCGTTGTTATTTACAGATTTAGACCAGATTTGATAGAAAGACATTCTATATGGTCAGTCACAATTGGGTCGACATTTTATTGGGTGGGAAATATTGCTGTTAATCAATCAATGATGCAACGATTTCTAGCTTTGCAAGAATTAAAATCATCAAAGAGGTGAGTTACTACATTTAGGTACCTACTAGTGTTGAAGTTAGGAAATAAGATTGAAATTGACCTGATGATACCTATTTAAGTTGATATTTTCTTAATATTGTTTTTTAACGATTTTCAGGGCCGTTTGGGGATTTCTTTCCGGGGTAATATTTATAGTGTTCATTTGCGGATACAGTGGCTTACTTGCTTTCGCGCGATTCTATGACTGCGATCCTTTGGATTCCAAGCTGGCTTCTGCTAAAGACCAGCTGTTGCCGGTACTTGTTATGGATGTTTTGGCCGAGTGGAAGGGTTTACCTGGCATATTTGTGGCCGGTGTGTTCAGTGCAGCACTCAGGTTATTACGTAGATTTCATATTAATCAAGTTATTTTTATAATATAAGATAAAAAAATTAATAGTTTTTTTTGTAACGACATTTTGTACTAAGATTTTAATGCTGCCCAAAATTTTATGAAACGTAGTTTTTGTTTTGTGGCATGAACTAAGAAGTATTTCATGAAAGTTTTTACTTATTGCTCTGATGGTGATATTTAGAATTAGAATAAAAGTATTCTTATTTTGAATTATGTACGAGAGTAGCGAATATTATTACGTACTTATGCAGCTTATTTTTACACATTTCGAGGCGTCGTAATTTTGATGTTGTACCGTGTACGTTGCTTTATTTAAGTCTTAGAGATACAGAACTTGTAGTTATTTATTAACATGGCTTTTCAGTTCTTTGTCAACTGGTCTCAATTCCATGGCAGCAGTCGTTCTTGAAGATTTTTGTAAGCCGTTCTTCAGAGAATTAACTCAGAGGGAAACACAAATACTTGTGAGAGCTGTTGTTGTTATACTCGGATGTATTTGTGTGGGTATGTATAATTTCAATGGGCATGATGACAAATTTTGAGAAACTGTTTTATAATGTTAAAAAATATAAACTAATTACGAAAAACATAATAT
>DWAV01002914.1:0-10423 GCA_018231305.1 Noctuana lactifera | reverse complement strand
TGCCATGGACACATACAAAGACAAATACACAAACACCTAGACCGGTAACAGAAATCTAAATTCATCATTTAAATTTCAGTCCCGCCGGGAATCAAACCCGGGACCCTTCAAATGGTGGACTGGCGTGGTAACCACAACACCACAGGGGTCGTCATTCTTTTCTTTTAAAAGTAATTTTTAAGGATATAAAATATCATTTATTTTCAACCGACTTCAAAAAGAAGATGGTACTCAATTCGACTGTATATTTTTTTTATGTTTTTACCTCATAACTTTTGACTGGTTAGACGGATTTTGATGATTCTTTTTTTATTTTAAACCTAATGTTTCCCGTGTAGTCCCCTTAAAAGTCAGTCATTTACTCCAGTTTTAACAATGGCTTCCATGCGAAAATCACATAATATGTCTTTTAAATAATTGAGGTCACCTGGTGTTGAGACTTAATCCCATGGACTGCCACGTCCAACCCCACAGGACAGAAGTCTTAAATGAGGCCGTAGTTTCGTCGTCACGCATTTATTTTTCATTATTCAAGACTTTCTGTTAGCGACTCCTAATTTACTATCTAAATCAATACCATATTTAAAATATGGCATTCAAATTCAACTTCTGAGATATGATTACATGTTCAAAACTAGTTAATGACAATAATTACTTGTTTGTTAATGTGATTAATTAATTTGACACATTTTTTATTGCAAGGCTGAATTGCAATACTAACAGGCAAATCGGCAAAAAATTAAGTAGGTTGTCTATGGTCAATGGAATCCATTTAAACTTTTTATTTTACAACAAATATTGACTTTTCCGTACGTGCGTATGATTTGGCGCTTCTAAAAAACGTAAAGAATAGAAATCGTGGGTAGCGAGACCATGGGTTTAATATCCAATTTCATATCTCTATTGATGGTTCAATAGATAAAAAATATTTACAATTGCTGAACGAGCGTTGATTTTTTAAGTTCGTTAAAAAATTACATTGAACTCAAACCTGACGTTATAGTAAAAAAAATTATAGATAAGTATTTGATAGTCACTGAAATATACTAAGTTTACAATGAATACAAATTTGATATTTACTATTAAATGTAAATTAGTGATTTGCCTACAATCAACCGCCAGAACCTGTTTAACGATTATTATTTATTGCATCCAATTAAGCTTACATTATATTCTGTGGTTATGCACCACGTGGTCGCTTAGGTATGCAACGTTAAAAAACAGTAATGGCGGAACTTTCAAATATAGAACGTACACACCTGAGAGACCGTTGTACCGTAGTTGCGTTTTAGTGACGTAGTAATTGTCTCTCGCTCTACGACTTTTAGTGTGACAGAGATAGAACTACAGAAATTTGGCATGTCGTACGAAAACTGCTTTAGTTTGATCATCTCTGCTGAATGGTGGAAAAAGTTATTTTTATAGACAACTGGCAGACGGTTTAGGTATTTTAATGTGTCATGAATTGTACGTGTCCTTTTCGTATTTCGTTACAAGCCTCTTAAAACTGTTTGAATTTCGAACAGGTTTTAAAATTCTTTGGCAATAAACGTTTTTACATTCCGTTCATAATACTATATGTATTTGATGTTTTGGTTTTATATTTCATTTGTAGAGATCTGATATTGTTCATTGATGATAAAAACTCTATGCGATTTGTAATATTCATAAAGTACACAGAGTAAAAAATGTTTTAAGCGATATGTCATCTGTTGATAAATGAAGTGTTTGTTCAACTCATATGTTACCCACGCCAAATAGTAGGTAGGTACCATAGACAATTTAATTTGGTCATTTGTCTCTTTTTCTCAACAGACAGGTTTTCTTTAACAATAGTTTTAACTACATATTTTTTATGTAAATAATATTCTGTGACAGCTCTGTAGGTATATTATGAACTTTATAAAACCAGATAGTTTATCGGGCAACCAAAGGTCGACGAAGTGTGACATTATGTGACAAAATGTAGGGAGAGAAAATTTTGTAATATCATATTTTTTTAAATACAATATTTTATATTTAATGTGACCAACTGTGACAAGGGGGGGTCAAAAAATCATGAAATTCGTGTGGCAGTATTTATGGATGGCCCCTTATGGTGAATTACAACCGATCGGATATTACACAACCGTCAATATGCTTACGTCACGGGCGGTGCTCACTCGGCTGGCAGCTCGACCACAGACTATTTCGGTTTCAGTAAACAGAAGCACTACGTTAATTTTAGTCACGTGACCACCGGATGTCGGGTAGCTCTATGGTTCCTGTAATGTTGATAAGTTCCTACTAGTTTCACAGATTGTTTTTTTTTATCGTAATGCCCCCGCCTTCGACCGCATGTATTTCATAAATAATTGGACAAATTAGGTACCCCATAGGGGTAAAATTTGGGAAAATCCTTTCTTATTGGTTGCCTACATCATACGAATAACACACGAAGATTTAGGCAGTGCGTTGATCCGTCAGTCAGTCATTCAGGACAAAGTATTTATTATATGTATAGATTATTATCGACCCACAAAACTACAAACATCCGTTAAATGCATAAATACCTGTATTTCGAGAAACCAAGACGAATTGTAGATTCAAAGATTCAACAGAATGAATGGAAATTTCAAAAGACATACTTTAAAGTTTCAAGTAATTTACTTATCTTAACATTGGACTAATTTACTTGAGATGTGATTTGAATAATCATCTAAGTAAGTCTTCAGGTGGCGTCGAGGCCTCTAATTAAATCTCTTATCAACGCTTATCTATGTTTTATCATCACGATGTTTAGGAATAATAAGGTTTCCTCAGACGTTTTCATAAGGGTTCTGGTACACGTCATTCTTTGTTATTTTTGTTTGTTGTTTATTAAAATCGTCAATTTGTTTACAGCTTAATGTAAAACTTACCTACACATTACTACTTATTATTATAGATAGGTACTATTATTTACTATGTACTGCTATTTATTTACGATACGACGAGGGTTGATCTTAGCCTTTTTTTTAATATCTTCTTGATATTTAGTTGAGGGGGAAGCCCCCCCCGGGAGGGAGGGAGGATTAATTGCATCCATTGCCCCCCATCCTGATCCGAGGCTGGGTTTTGGAACTCTCATCTAAGAGGAGGTTTGCGCCCGACAGTGAGACAATAATTAGTCGATGATAATAATGAATAAAATCTTTTTAGGACAGTGCTAGTTATATAGCAAGTTAAAAAAAATTTAGTTAACGTGAATAAACGAAGCGGCTTCTTAGCAATATCTTTACGTTTCATGTGAATTCATTTACTATGAATGCAGTGACGATATTTTAATAGTACCGCGTACACTTAAAAGGCAATCATTTTGTTTACGACTCAGATCGTTAAAATTATTGTTCTTAAACATATCAAATGAAACACCATCTGTGTATTTCACTTACGTCTATATTACTCGTAATATGTATGTAGTGTGAGCGTCTTTTAACCACTTCTTCATTAGCTTCACCGCTTGCTAATTATGTAAAGTGTAAACCAAATATTGAAAGTTCAAGGACTATGATGAAAGATAGAATTGAATTGTGACTAGTTTAATTTGTCTTGACATGGGCTATAGTCCTAGATTATAAATACAGAATCGAAACGCCGCGAAAGTATTTTTTAATGTTGAATTTAGATTTCTGTTCTCGGTCTGGATGTTTGTCTTTATATGTGTCCATGGCAGCCACGACACAGGGAATCCTAGTATGGGGCTGTGAGTGTGAAGCGTTTTTTATTATTAATTTTTAAAATTTTCTCTTTTCGTACGTGAAATATTGTGAAGTGGTTATCGATTCTGACAAATGTGTCAAACGTTTAAAAATGCTTTTTAGGAAAAACGCTAACAGTCCATCTAGGACACAAAGCCTTAAAGCGTAATTCTTCTTTGAAATTCAGACATTTGTGTTTCCTGTAGTTTTCTATTTCATGCATCGTAAAAATGGGGGCACCAAACTAAAAGCCACCCTTACTAATAATTACTTAAATGTAACCGTGTTTTACGACTGTTTTAGTGTCAGTTATTACAATTCTCGAAAAACAGCATTCTTTATGAACATCGCGTGTCAGTAAAGCATATTTCAACGTCCATCTTCGGTTATTGCGAAGATTTACGTTGTTATCCAAATAACTTGTATTATTGTCGGCAAGACCCTTCCTTATGGGGACATTTATAGCCGATTTATCTTTCTTGAGTGAATTTCAACGAAAACAGCCCATCTTATTATAACATCCACTACGTATTACTATGCCGTAAATCATTTGGAATGGCTCGAGAATATGCTCGGGTTGTTAATGGTGAAAAATGTTTGTTTTATGCACTTTATAGGGTTATTAGTACTATCTATTCCATCTTAGCAGCTACAGAGATTAAACATTTGGGTCAAAGGTTAACAGAATTTATTTTATTACTTAAAGTTGCTTATTGAGTGAACAGGTAGTTAACTTAAAGATACGAGTACTTATAAACGAACCTGTCTGATATTTTGTTATAAATGATTGTTTATTTCAATTTTATACCGTTTTTTACAGTTGATTTCAAAACCTTAATCTTTTAGCGTAAAGCAAGACTGTACTTCTAATTCAATTCAATTCTATGTTAGCTATTGTTTAATCTGATTTCACTTCTGTTAAGTTAAAATTTGGAAATAACTTTTGAGTTCATTTCTAACGGAGTCTCTCTTTCAGTTTGAGAGTCCAATACAAGTCATCTAAATAGTCTAATTACACGAACTAACCCATACAATTTTGCTGATGAAATAGGAAGTGATTTCAACCAATCACTGTCACATTCATTGCGAATTCCTCAATGTTAGTATTGTGGCCTTTCTCGCTCCCGGTAGAAGCGCATAATAGAGACAAATTTGCACCCATTTAGCGTCAATCACACAAGTGTAACTAAGTGCCGGCATCATCAAACTGCTTCTAATTAACCGAACGAAACATCTTGAATACCAGCACCATAGACCAACCAATTAAGCCCATTGAAAACCTAACTGTTTCTACTTAAAACAATTCTGGAGTCATAAAAAGTAATCTCCGGAATTATGAACGTGTCGTAAAGTGTCCAAATTAGAACAACAACCTCCAAATTAGTGACTTAATAGGAAACGAAGAAATATTTATATCATAGTGAATTAGGAACAAATTAGTTATGGAATTGCCTACGTCTGAAAACGTGATCGTCTAAATTAAGAACGAAATTGATAATTTATCTGATGATTGTTACTAATTGAGGAATTAATTGGTTTACGATAACGCAAAGAAAGTGTGAAAAGTAAATTTGGAAAAGTACACCGAAATTAAATGAACCATTGAATTGAACCATAACGCAGAAGTGTTGTGAAAGTTGAGTAGAATTGAGAAGCTATTAACTAAACTGCGGTGTGACAAATGGATTTGAACAGACAATTGACGTAAGCCAAAGGTCAGGATGCAAATGCTTTGAATACATTAATTCTTTCATCATCAATACCACTTATAGAGGACCACCAAAGTTGAATTTTGTAAATATCGGTACGAATACCACATAATATGCATTCAGTTATGATTTTATGCACTGAAAAGAAACTAAATAATAAATATCACCTCTTCCATCCAGACATCCATATTATTATATTCAAGTATTCTTGTAAGCACAAATAATAATAAGTTGATTGAATCAATATAATGTCAAATTGCATTTTATTGACGGAGTGAACGAAAATGATTTCCAAATAGATAAAATTGATAACATTGATAATTGAAATGATAACGAAGATGGACAAATGTTTGAACTGTTTCTGTGAATTCAGGGCAGGTTTAAGTGGTGCCAAATTAAACGCCATTGCTAATAATACTGGTCAATTGGGTCCATTGTCAGTCTATTTATGCTGGGAATGGGTGACTTCGAAACGAAGAGTATGAAGTCTATGCTGACCAAATACTGCTTAGATTTAGAAATTAGGTACGTTACCTAATTCACTAACAAATTATAATATTAAGGAGATGGTGTCATTTCTGCAAGTTAAAGATCATTAGCTGCAAACAACGTAATTTAAGATCAGTAGAACCAAATTTTTTTGTTTGCTATTGGGCATGCATTAAGCAAAACCTACTTTACGGATTTAAAAGAAATTTGCAATAGTTGTAGCTCGGGTTTGATTTGAAAATTATGCCATTGAGCTGTCTTCTTCTAGTTCATTGAGTAAATCAGCCGATGATCTACTATGCGGCACCACGAGAATAGTTCGGTTCGTCGGTCTGTCGCGCAAAATATCGGAGCTATTTTCGGTCCGTCGAGTTATGTATTGTCACTACCGCCTTTAGATTTGGGACTAACGCTCGAGCGGTTATTTGCATACGTAACCTGTTTTGAAGCGGCTAAGCTGTATATTCTACATTTCAAAATCGTCCAAATTTACGACCAATACAATTTGCCGGGCGCCCGTACGACTATCTTACGTGTGTAAATCCCGGCAGTCGTGTATAAGTAAGTGATGACCGAAATTCGGCGTGAAATATTTTTGTTATGCTAATTTAATGTTTTTTCAGTTGACATTTCTAAGGTTATTTAACTCTGATATCGCGACGACAGTGATCTCTTTCATTGGTCTGTCTTTTGTTTAACAAAAAAAGCATTTGTTCCACTATAATAAAATTGCTTGAAATGTTATATTATAATATTTAAAAAGCTAGAAAAATCTTGAATACTTTCTAAGGTTTATCACACGGTAGCGACCCGCCCCGGCTTCGCACGGGTGCAATGCTGATACTGATACACTACAGAAAAACTGTAAACGTTTATACATTATAAACCTTCCTCTTCAATTACTCTATCTATTAAAAAAACCGCATCAAAATCCGTTGCGTAGTTTTAAAGATTTAAGCATACATAGGGATATAGGGACAGAGACAGCGACTTTGTTTTATATTAAGTTGTGATACAATTTTTTCTGAATAAAACCTATATTCTAAATCCATCTAACATTTGAGAAAAGACCCGCGGTCAGCAATAGGAGTTCCATTAATACTCGTAATATTAAACGGTTCACAGATAAACAGTTTCATTAACTTGGTTATAACTGTCGTTGAGACTATTTCTCTGATCCCATGAACACAACAACAACATTCGTTGTGATCTTTGATCTATTTTTGATCCCATTTGTGGTTAATTATTCGATCGCTCTCTTTTGACTTGGAGGAATCACTTCCAATATTTATTTGCACAGATGTGGAAACTGATGCAGACGCGACAACCGACGCCGTATTTTATTATTATTCGCGTATTCCTATTGAACACACTCTTTTATTTTGACGAGACAATTTCAAATAACTTTTGCTACTTCATAAATATGGTAAAACGGCTAAATCTTTCGCTTTATTACCGAATAACACGCGAATAATCCAATGTCCAGACGTTTTAATCTTATTTACAAAAGGAGCTTGCGCTCGTGGATTTTGTATTAATATCGGAGCTTAGTATTTATGAAGTTTAAGTACAAAATCCGCTTTGCCTAGAACTTTGCGTTTCTCATTGTTTGTTTGTTGTTTTCAATATTTTTTATAGAATAATAGAAAGTCTTTGTTTCTGGAATCACCGACTTTTGCAAAATGCCTTATTTTTATAGAAATATTGTTGCCTCTCCTGGTGTGTCAACCGCTAATCCTTGCTATTAACTTGTTAATCCAGTTACTTTAATTCTTTAAAGTACGTTCATCATACTTCTTTTTTTTTATAACGCTTCACACTCACAGCCCCACATTAGGATTCCCTGTGTCGTGGGTGCCATGGACATATACAAAGACAAATACACAAACACCCAGACCGAGAACAGAAATATAAATTTATCATTTAAATTTCTGCCTCGCCGGGGATCTAACCCGGGACCCTTCGAATGGTGGACTAGTGTGGTAACCACTACACCACGCGAGTCGTCCCTTCTAATTGAAGACTTATGTTTTTTCTGTTATGCGCTCGTATAATTACTAAATAACAGCTATCTTTCACTTCAGTGACTGGCTACTTCTTTAATAACTAAGAATCATGAACAAGTCACGACTTACATGTTTGGCATCGAATATTTAAAGACCAATAAATAAAGATTAACCTTTACCCATCCAAATAACAGTATCAATAATGCTCAGAGAAAGCTAGTTGAATCGCAAGCAGATGAATCAGTAATTTGGTAGTTAGCCAGACAAAACTTACCTAGTAGGTATTCTAGTGTCGTTATATTAGGTTTTGTAATGTATTGCGACACTTGATTCTAATTTATGCTCTGATCATCGAATTGTATTTATAGCAATTACTTTAGTTGAAATTGATCAATTTATTAGACGCGTTTCTTCTTTAGCTTTAGACGCTTACAGACTATAAACTATAACTGCTGAGTTAAATAAAAGTATTCATTTACAAAATTGGCCGCGACATCAAGCTTGACTTATAAGCAGTCTTCGTAAATAAATCTTCTACCAAATCCAGAATATGAGCAGATCACCACTTACCATGTGCTTCTTCTGTTCTATCTATAAATCTGTCAAAACTCTATGTGATGTGTAACAAGACAACTGTGTGTTTTTCTGTAAAAACCATAGAGTAAGATCAATAAACAACTGAGCATCCTAAACATTGATCAGTTCCTTGCACCCTAACCTTGATTTGCAGATACAAGGCTCACCTTTGCAACATTGTAACACTGGGTTTGTCTTCGTCCATTGCTTGGTGAAGTGCCAATATACAATTACAAAAGAATGCGCTATGAAATTCAGAGATCGCTAAGTGAATTTCTTATTAAAATATCAATTAAATTAAGATAACTTACTTCAACACTACTCGTAGTCCTAATAAAATGTGCGTTAGTACATTTAACTTCTGCTTCGTTCAACCGATTGTCATGAAAATCAGTATGACCATGTATTTTTACACTGAGGAAACGAATATGACATGTTCATATATGTAACTCGCCACGCCAGGTTGTTGGCGTAGCAACGCGCGGCGGTTTACAGTAGTGTTTTAATAAATAACTCTGCAATTGCCAGCTCAATGGCAATTTGCTCTTCTGGTGTAATAACTGTTTCTCCCATCACTGTTTACTATCAGTATTTGATAAGTACTAACCATGTCTTAAAATAAATAAACATGACAGGCTTTAATCAATCAAATTAAATGCAAACGTAACTGAATATATGGGAATAATAAACAGAAAGCTGTCCTGAAATCCTTGACCGCTATCGAAGAACTATCATTATTATTCAGACGCTCAAAATCTATTATCTTTAGCGAAGTGGCTAAGAATGTTCGCTTCCACCAAGTGGTCTCCAAATCAAGTGTCTGTGACATAAATTTGATACGGCTGTTCAAATATTAGCTGTCTGCGTCAAAAATCCTATCGACCGCGCAAAATTCTGCTTACGATAATGAAATTCAGACTTGACACAAGGAGTTTAATACGGAAACATTTATGTTATCAATTTGAATTCGAGCCTTAAGAAAAGATGTCTGTAAAAAGTAAATCTTAACTATAGTGCAACTAACTACCTCAAAACATAAGTTCATCTAATTTATCCGTGAACTGTCCAATATTATAGTGTTATTTTTTTAAATGCATGTTTTAGAATATTAGGTACTCGTATGTTGTTATAAATATATGTTGTGATAATAAAGGACTTGATTATGCCAGGATTATGATACCTATAATAATAATAAGAATTCATTTATTTCGGACAATATTATCCATAAATTGGGTTAGTAACAAAGAAACATACAAAAACTAATGTTTGTAGATAATTACATACTAAACATATAAATTTTTTATTATATTTATTCTACTTACTGGCTGAAATGCGCGACGGCTTCACATGTTACATACACATTATGGTTAAATTGTAATGTTAAAAGTCAAGTAAGAAGTATCAGTGAAACGTTTACGGCTACGAATTTCGTTGAGTGCTTCGGGTGTTATCTTTCTAGTTGTATTTACCATTTCAATTTGCTGAGAAAAGTTATGTTCGGTCATCCATCAATCATACTCCACTGGATCTTACTTCTAACGATAAGCGAGGGAAATCGATTGCTTTATACGGTTTGTTAACTAGGACATAGTTTGCGGTGATCCATAAGTGTTATGTTTCATTGGAAATGTTGATCCACGAAGAAAGTTTCATTGCGATCAGTTAACAGGAGTTGTTGAGGCTTTTCGAGACTGAATTTGTTATTTTTAAAGGCAATGTAGGATCAAACGATGTTGAATAACAATATACCTAATATCTAACTATAATGTTAATTTAATGTTTGCTATTGACTATAATTGGTAGACTCAATCCGATATTTTATGATTTTGCAAACAATGACATATTACCTACTAGCTGTGCCACGCGGTTTCACCCGCGTTAAAATACTTGATAGCCTATAACCTTCCTCATGAATGTAGCTATC
>DWAV01002913.1:0-10424 GCA_018231305.1 Noctuana lactifera | reverse complement strand
AAAAGCTAAGGTCAGTACAGTAAGGCTTGACATCACTCTACAGAGTTTGGTTACATCACACAGCCTTGTGACTCACCGCTCATCACAATAATGCTTGTTACCAACTGATAATCATACCTATTACAAAAAAGTTATATTGCATTTCTTTATTATCTCTTTTCTACAATTTAATGAATTATTAAATGTCAAAGATTTTTTCTTCAAAAATAAACTATAGGTAAAGTTAGATAATGTGGGAATTTCTCAATCATTGAATGTGATAAATTAATTATCTGGAAATGTTTTGAGCAACTCTCATTGCTCAATAAGCCAGTATTGATTGTAATATTTTTAATTTTATGCAAAGTAATCAAAAAACTCACTATATAATAAAATAATAAGAGATACTAACAAAGCCAGTATAAAAGGTTACAATATTTATTTTTAATAACCTTTTATCACTAAGGGTTTTTAAAATTTCATGACTTTCAGTTTTATGAAACATATTTGCAATTCTTATGTTTGAAGTGACTTCCTTTTGATTTGACAAGCATTATAATAAATTATATAATAATTATTAAAATTTTCTCATTTCAGAAATGGAGAACAACGCCCAACTTTGACATGTCAATATTTAGATTACATTATTAAGTAATCATAATCTTATCTAAACATAGATATCTATACTTATAATTTCTAACATACTAATAACAAGATAAAAACTTACATATTATGTAGTCAATAGGATTCTGGCACCTAAATCAATTTTATTGATAATCTCAACATAAAAGAATACAATTCACTAGAAACCTATCAATGAAAACACTCAGTTCAAATTACATTATCCCTTCCCAAGTTACGAATCAATAACTTAGTATTAGGTATCAAGTAATATGATATGTTCAGTCAGGCTGTTCCACTTCACTGGGCTCTGGGAATACTGTAATACAATACTTCACCCTTATTGTAATAGGCATAAGGTCTATTTAGCTTGCTGCTGTGTTGAATAATAAGTCTGCCCCACCCCTCTTGGGTGGGGTCTATAGATCAGCTGATTAAAGTGAACTTTTCTAGAATGAGCACCTTATATCTATTTCTACAGCAATACAAAAGTTTTATTTTGTTATTTTCACTCTTAGAATCCAATTTTAGATGGTTTCTTTACAATTTATTTACTTTGTAGTTGGTAACTGTATTTTTGGCATAAAATATAATTAAATACTAACATTTAATGGTATATTATGCTCTCATTTATACATATTAAAAAATGGTTAAGTGATTTTAGCAAAAATTTAGTTGAAGAATGACATTTAATTTTACACTAATAAAACTTTATTGATTTTCTATGAGATGGGAATATGATAAGATAACAATAACTTACCAGTCTTATCCTAGTACAGCTCTTATCTAGGTGAAATAATCTATGCACTGTTGTCTGCAATGCAGTATACAAGCTGAGACATACTTTACAGGCTAAAGTACTCACAAGAATTATCAATTTATACTGTGAAAGTACCTATGCCGTCGCTCGATGCACTACGGCAGCGCTCCAGATTCCACGCCCGCACGTATCACGCTTCGATGGCCCCGTGAACAACTACCGGCATAACTATACCTACCATAGCTAGTCCTACGTTCGACGGTCGACCCTACTTCCTCTCGTACACAACTACATACCTATTACACAATGACGTAATGCTCCAAAATAAACCTAATAAGGATAACGGGAGAAGACATATTTAGACTTCCGCCGGGAAGTATGTTTTAAATGATGATAAGTTATATCCGATACTCTCTTAAATTATGTTTGTTAATCTTAATTTGTTACACTTTCATTACAAATGAACGAAATATGGATTTAGTTAGCCGATACATGGGTGTGTCACACTTACAGTCCTTACAGATAAGCATTTAAAATGTCTGTAAATGACCGAAATAGCTACGAAATATATTAAATATTAGCTGGTGAATAACTCACATTTAATTCTGCAAACAAACTGTGGAGAAAACCAATGCTTTTTTAACACTTTTACTAATTTTACGAGAATTCGATCGCTCGACAATATAGTCGCGTCACTCCACCTACACTAATGTTGCCAAAGTTGCCATGCCATACTTGCCATTTTCTGAAAATTAAAATTAATTAATGACAGTAAACCATCAGACAGAAACACTAAGGTGAGTAAGCTGATAGAAGTGTATATTAATTCTACTATGATAATCTAATAGCACGTACCTGATTTTATTATAGGTACTTCAAGGACTCGTAAGCACACTATATTATGGAGGGCAGATGTAAGCCTACGTTTGTACGAGAGCTTTTTTGATGCTTAAAAGTGCGTGTAATTATTAACGTTTCGTTTAAACTTTAAAAATAACACACGTTTAAACGTTGAAAAAGCTCTTGTGCGAACGCGGGTTTACGCATAGCTTACGTTACGTTACGTTCACAGACTACATAGAATGTACTGTTACGTTATTACGCCAATATGTCAATATACATTTTTTGCAATGTGCACACCGGAACTCAGTTGTCAAACGCAGTTATTCTGTTACGGTTGCGGACGTATGTTTGTTGTATCAATTTGTGTGTCAATTATCAATTAACCCTTGTTAATGATGGCCTGTTGATTATTAAAAAGCTGTGGTTGGTGAAGATAATATCGAAGTGCAGTGTAATGTGTATGTGAATCATGGCTGCCGGTGGCGAGGAGCTCTGGCGCGAGTGCGCGTCCTGGCTGACGAGATGTGGCTTACTCCGACACGATCACAAGGCGAATTGGGAGACGAGTACGATACACGATCTGGCGTACACGCTACGGGACGGCGTGTTGCTATGCAACCTCTTGAATACTCTGAACCCCGGGTGCATCGACATGAAAGACGTGAACCAGCGACCGCAGATGGCACAGGTAGGTATCGTTCTCCCAGCCTCGCGGCCTTCGTTCTAATTACTATTACCTCTACGCCGTCAATATCATCACTTACTAAATATGTATGTTCGGCGTACGTATTCAAAACATTCCATTCTAAATTTGTAAAGTAAACCTGTAATATTTTTGGAATACCACTCATTTCATTATTTTTATCCCCATACTTCGCTTACTTATTTTTATATAATATGCTTAACTCAGCAGGAAACTGAGTGTGCATTTCATTCCATTTTTATAATGAAGTACAGTTACTGGAGCTATTTATGTCACTGTGACATTAATTATTCATACATTGATGAATAGCATTATATGGCCATTGATGTTTGTGTTGAATGTGTTCCGGTCAATCTGCATAGGAACTGTTGAATGAAGGGTATATGAATGGATATAGATTGGCAGATTCTACACACTGTAGCAGTATCTGATTGAATTATTCAAGACTTCTTTAAATATATTAGGTATAAAGTGATTGAATAAGGTATTTTGAGAAATATTCTTAAATTTTCAATTTATCATTATTAATTTATGGTACTCCTCCAATAGCATGGTAGAGTATGCTCCAGGCCTTCCCTGGTTTTGGGGGAGACCCATGCCCAGCAGTGGGACATAAAAAGGGTTGAAGACAGTGTATGCTAATGGTTAGGTGGGTAAAATTTAGAATCATTTGAATTTGCCATAAAAAAATTTAATTCAAATCAAACCATCAAATTAGTACAAGTGTTACACGATTTATTTAATGTTATAAAAGCAAAAAAGACCCTACAGTTGATGTATTATTTTCTTCACCGGACAGTTCATCGAACAGCTACATTAACACATTGGATAATTTGAAATCTGTAATGTTTGTTTAGCAATATGTACATAAATTAATAAATACTCAATTAAATAAATAATAACTTTAGTTAGGAATGTAATTTGTTTTTTCATTGCTCAACAGTTTCTGTGCATGCGGAACATAAAAGTGTTTCTCCGAACTTGCCACGAAGTGTTTGAGTTGCGTGAGACTGACCTGTTTGACCCTTCAATGCTATTCGACCTCTCCAACTTCCACAGAGTGCTGTGCACACTAGCCAAGCTCAGCCAGTGCCCAAAGGCTTTATCTAGGAATGTTAAGTGAGTATCTTAGAATAAATTGTATGTAAAGTTCACACACACACACACACACACAAATTCGCGTGCGTTCTTAAATATTCACATTACTAGTGTGGCACTAATTAAAATCAAATAGGAACAGATTAACTTAATGCTTTGAATAACACAACAAATTATATAATTTGACCTTTAAAAACATCATGACTTCCATTTTAAATAACTAATAGATTGTGACCTCACCAATTATAATATCTTAACAAGAAAATTGTGTATTATTTGATCAATGTATCAGTACAGAATTTTATTGTTGCTTTCAGACCATTTTCAGCTCACAGGAGCCAATCTGAAGAAGATATTTATAAAGATCTGCAATCTGTGTAAGTATTTCCCTCAATAATAACAAGCAATCAAGTAGATTGGATGTTTTCCTCTGTCCTTCGCACATAATAATATATCGGCGAATGTATACAATTTGTCTGTCATTCAGTTCAATTATAACTTGAGCGTTCGTGTAGATAAGTAACGGTTTTTCATCGATATGATTTTAATTTAGAATGTTGTTTGTATTTCCCATTTTTACGTTCGACAGAATAGTGCGGTAGACAAAAACGAATATAATAGGAAATATATTTACATCGCAATTATCCAAGTACCTATTAGTAAACAGATCGAGTTTATTACATCTCATGTCTGTTACCTATACTTGATTCTGCAGGCATCTTTAAAAGTATCGTGTTCACGAACATTGCGCTCATAGCAAGGACTCTGCCGCAAGTCTTCAAAAAACATCTTCAGAAAAAAATTGTTTTGTTTTATTACATAGAGTAGATTGTAACGTGCCATTAAACGCTATTGGTTGAAGTTCTCTCAATCCGTCATTGACAACGACGATGCAATTGTAGTAGTGCGACAGTGATGATGGCCCCGCCGCCGTACGACGCCATCGAGTACGACGAGCATCCAATGGCCGCTGAGGCGCCCTGGGTGCAGTTCACTATCCCCAGCGTGGCCTGCGAGGACCGTGTCGAGGAGATATACGAGGACCTCTGTTATGTCAAGTTCACCTCGGCCCTACCAGAGGTGGCGATCTGCTTCACTAGCCGCTTGTTCTTTAGATTTAGTCCCTATTTCCGATTGATACCCATTTACCGTCACATAATAATATGCTTCTGTATTTATTTGCCTTAACATACGTTTGATTTACATCACAAAGCCGTACTGGGATATTCTTAGAAACGCGGAGCTAACAACGATTATATCCAAAATAGCGCGCAATTGTTATCTGTATTGATACAAATCTTAAAACTACAATGGCGTACGTTCAACTCGTGCTTTGAATATATTATTATTGTCGCTTCTAGCTACATTAAAATAAACCATAGAAATGAAGGACCATTGATAATATTCAAAGCTCACTTCCTCCGCTGGAAGCTGTCGCTGTGAATACATGAAACTCTTGATTGCTCAATGGAGTCGCCTCGTATCTTGCGCGGGTATCTAGTGAGTGGGCGGCTTAAAACTATATGGCAGCCGGCACATTGAGCAGTTTAGCTGTCTATCAAAATTGTTTTACACTAATAAACATCTTACGCCTCGTGTCACCAATAAGGAAGCGACCCAAATTTCACATTTGCACTACTGGCTACTAACATAAGCAATACAAAAGTTTACAACGAGTTATCTATCACACATTGGTGTTATTTTAAGAATGTATCCATTCATTCTTATTACACCCTGGAACAACAACTCTTAGAACTAGTGAAGTGAAGACTGCGATAAAGTATCTTTCACTTCCCAGAACGAATATTTTTCGCATAGTTTCATTATCTTTTAGAATGTATTCGACATTCATACTTAAGCGTTGGTAATATGTTGCAAAATCGTCTGCAATTTTGAAAGTCTGACTATGTACGTACTTGTATGCCAAGCAAATCGATTAGCTACAGATATCGTTAAACACAAACAGTTTTAGGCGGAATATTTGTATGAAGAAGATATTTTTCACATTGTTTGTCACTTAAGCATGGTTAAGACGATCAGTTGCTTCTTGATGCTTTTGTACAATTTATGGCAGTATTAGTAACATTATTATTAGTTATTTAGTTACCTACAAGTCCTACAACAGACCAAAAGTCGCAACACAAAAGCTGTCGACGACGGACCTGTAACAGTAGTTCGTACTTGAATATGATATTTATAGATTAGTCACGTATCTACGAGTACCTATGCGTTTTGTTTATTGATTATCTGATTCTGTCCGAGGACATGTATAGCTAGAGCGGGACGTTTTCGGTGAAACTCATTATCAGCTCGTACCAATATATCGGATTTCCTTCCGAGAGCCGAGAAAGCCTTCCTTCTCAGATTTTTTATTTTTCTTTTGCGTAGCGTAGTGAGCTCATACTCACGTATGCTGCATGCGTGTGCGACACTGCTGTAGAAAACTCCGTTTTCGCTCTGACAACCATACCCTGAATATTGATAACTTCATTATTTATATCTACGTATAAATAACTTATCAAAATCTATTTGCCTTACTTCCGAACCGTGTGCGACGTGCGTGTTTGTTGAAAACATGTCACCATCAATTTGTTTCGTTTTATATTTTTGTACATAGATACTAAGTTTTGAATCGATACTACGTCAAAGTCCGCGAAAATGATGTCGTTGTATGCTTCAATGATAAGTTTCGGTCAGAGCGAGAACAGAGTTTGATTCGCACGTAACAATGTGTGTGTGGGGCGCGTGCGCAGCGGCGGTGCGTGCGCGCCGAGCGGCGACACAGAGTACTCCAGCTACGTCGCGCGCATCCACGACGAGGAGATCTACCACGACCTGTGCGCCGTCAAGGGGACGCGGGAACTGCGCGACCCGCCCGCCGCCCCGCACCAGCCGATCGCTTTCAACGCAGTACGCGACGTTTTATGTTTTTTTTCTTTCATTTCTCTTTCTCTTTATCATTTGCTCTTTTGCTCTTATTAGTTCAGAAAAAAATTGTGTATGAATAATGAGTTTAATAACCGTAACAAAACAATTGTTGTACAAAAAATTGCAAAATACTCTATTGCAAATTACATTGAACGCAGGAATGTCGACGCTTGACCGACATTTTGTGTTATGCAAATTCTAATGTAATAACGCACAAAATGAAACTTTATTTTCGTGGGGAAAAAGTTACATTCACAATTTTATTTGTCTCGTGTCAATCACCCGATTCGGTTTCGTGGCTCTCACTGCGACGGGATTAATGTTATGCCTCACTTAGGAATCGAGACTCGTAAGTAAAAGTCTAGCAAAGCGTTCCGCGCATCGTCTGAATTATTCATACACTCGTTATTTCTGGTAGCATATTATATTTTCCGCAATGTAGTAGTGCGTTTCCAATGTTGACTATACTTTTGCTTCAGAATGGTTAATGCATTTACGTATTTTGAGCTCGTTAGCGCTTGCATGGGTTAAGATTTTTGTGAAATCTTAATGTTCAAATTATGTTTTTTAAACTTCCAGCTCGCGACGTCGACGGCCAGTTTCGAGAAGCGCGATTATGTTATAAGAGAACTTGTTGACACGGAATGCAACTACGTAGATGTTTTAAGTAAAATAATTAAGTATTTTCTGAGACCGCTCACGCCGTACCTCAAGCCTCAAGATATGCAAATCGTGTTCTTCGGGGTCAAGGTGAAGTGGAATTTTACTCGGCTAGAGTCGTTAAGTTCGCTAAGTCGTTTGCTAAACTTAAAAAAATATGATTTTGTTTTAGGAGTTGCATGACATTCACACAGGATTGTTACGTCAGCTGAAGGCGGCGACGGAGGGCTGTATCCCGGGGAACGGAGCCCCGCGGCTAGCTGACGTGTTCCTCGCGTGGCGGGAAAAGTTGCTACTGTATGGTGACTACTGCTCCAATCTCACGCAGGCTCAGGATACGCTCAAAGCGCTAGATGCAAGAGATAATACGTTTAACAAACAACTGCAGGTGACAAATATGTTTTAATTGTAATTCGTGGTTTAAAAAAGATTTTTTGTGACTAAATCACTAATAGATAATAGCTCAATGGTTCGAAGTCCTCAATATGTTTTTTTGTTCTTTCAGAAATGTCAGAAAGAACACAGCGACGGCCGCATACAACTACGGGACATCCTCTCTGTCCCTATGCAGAGAATACTCAAATATCATTTACTACTAGAGAAATTAGTTCAGGAAACACAGCCGGTAAATACTTTATGTACATACAATTATATATAAAACGCAATTTAACATGGATTCATAATATATAATTATGTTTTATCAAAAAGTTTTGTGATTTTACACTTGATTTTAAAGGAGAGACGGAATATTTTTTCCGCCGGCTTTTTTATGCCGGCCTATGTTATCCAAAAGGGTGCCGATATGACCTATTATTTAACGTTCATCCAGTGTATACAAATACTTTATGGTGAATAAAAAAATTTGAATTTCATCTAAAAATATGCACATCACTAAACGCATACAGCGGGAGTGAGAGTTCTGTCAAGTGATTGCTCTAATTCAATTCGACTTGGTCTTTATAATAATGTTTATCAATTTTGCTTGAAACTTGTATTATCTTGTGGCAGAATCACGAGGAATTCCGTGGTCTGGAGCGTGCGAAGGAGGCCATGGTGGATGTGGCCCAATACATCAACGAGGTGAAGCGAGACAGCGAAGTGCTGACGCTGCTCGCCAAAGTTCAGGTATATAAATGCCCTAATAACTTACAAAATAAATAAATAATTTCGAACGAACAATAACATTGAAAAAACCAACCACACCAGATATTGTTCAGTGCTTTCGAATATGCATAATGATCCAAATTTTGTTGGTTAGGTAATATTTTTATATTCTGATAAGAGGGCCGAGTCTAATAAATAATTAATGGGTCAATGGTGGAATCGATAATGACTAACAAATTACATTATAAGTATGACTATTAAATATTCCGCTTGGACAAAGAAATCTTTATCTACTAATTTGTTTAAAACGCCAATAAGCCAACATGACATAAAATAACTTAAATCTGCGTTATTATTTGTAAGATAAAACAGCAAGCAATGCATCAATTTTACAGTAATAGTTATTAACTGTCAAATACTAACATTTCCTTATACCACTATATTTTTGTAGTCATTTAGTACTATTGATGTTAACTTTGTTTTTATGATTTTGTACCAGGAGAGCATAATAGACTGGGAGTGCGGCGCGCTGGGCGCGGGCGGCGCGGGGCTGGCGGCGTACGGCCGCCTGCTGCTGGACGGCGAGCTCAAAGTGAAGGCGCACGAGGACCAGAAGCTGCGCTCCCGGTACGTCTTCGTGTTCGACAAGCTCATGCTCCTCTGTAAGCCCGTCAAGGTATGTGTTCATTATCAGCTGCTCTACCGTTCATCCACTCGTTCATTAACCAACTTTGTGACGCACATGATCAGCTGTCACGTTTGCTCACTATCAGGCTAAAGCTATACTGCATAGTTAATTATAATTTGTTATTTATACACTTGATTTTAATGGAGTGCCGAGAGTTATTTCCGCCGGCTTTTTGCTCCCGGCCTACCATAACCAAACCTACAAAGACCTTAGACGAATTAAAAAAAATGGTTTTTGATTTTAATAATACTGTTGCATCAGTCAGTGACTGATTGAGTGAAGTAGGCACATTTCGTGTACAACGCATGTTGAACTTCGTTTTTCTCTTGCAGGACAACCAATACTCGTACAGGGTCGGCATCCGGCTAGCGGAGTACCGCATAGAGGAGGGCTTCGCTCGGCGCACGATGCGCGGCGACGCGCGCTGGAACGCGCACTTCTACCTCGTGCGTCGGACCAAGGACGCCACCTACACGCTGTACGCGAGGACCGAGGAGTGTCGCAGGAAGTGGGTCAAGGCCATTAAGGATGCGATGTGAGTCTGCCACTATTTAGTGTGCTTTGTATGTGAGTACGCAGTTAGGATTCCATTATTAAAAGCATATTACTATGTACCGAACACATTTGAGAAACATGAAAAATTCTTGCACCTCCAAGAGGTGTGATACTAAGTCATTCTCTATAGATACTGTATTTATATTATTATTTCAATTGATAAAGGTTTATTTTATTTGTAGTGACAATTTAGAACCTCCCGGATGTCGGAGTACAAATCATAAATTCGTACTGCATACATTCGAAAAACCCGCCACGTGCCATCACTGTTCCAAGTTTCTGAAGGGCAGGCTGTTTCAGGTATGGAAGTACAATTATCTTAACAATATATTCTTTCAATTGAAAATTAGCAATGATTTTTTTAAATGTTTATGAGTAGTAAACTAGCTTGCAGGCCACCTGACGTTAAGTCGTCACAGCAACCCATGGACACCCATGTCCAACCTCCAATAGCATTGTTAATTTTTAGAGCTAAAATGGACGAC
>DWAV01002912.1:0-10425 GCA_018231305.1 Noctuana lactifera | reverse complement strand
CTCCCCCCGCCCTAGTTCAGCCTGGGCGTTTTCAGACGTAGTTACTTGTAATTTATCGATCCAGTTTCCCGCGGCTTTTCATACGCTTTTAACTATAACATGATTTCGCCCAACAAGTTCGGGCATGAGCATAAAATTTCTATACTTTAATAGTGGAGTATTAGTCCGATGATTAATAGGAGTCCTAATAGCAACTGGCTTTGGACGTCCGTCTTAATTAGGGAAAATGTTTGACGGTGTTTTGACCGTAAGGCTTACCGCTATTTTTATGGCACATGGTTTTGAAGAAGGCGATTCCCTTTAGTTGCACAACCACAAGGGGTCATTTTTTCAAATCTAAAGAGAAAGGGAAGGAAACACTTAACGTGCAAGCTGTTGGAAGGGCATACAAAGTATGATAAATTGATCTTTATGGTTAAAGATAAACAACGTGATCGCATGAAACAAAGTCATAGAAAAATACTGGTATTTTTGCAATACGAAACGGCAATTTTAAACTTTAACATCTTATAATACACGGCAAGACTGGTAAGTCTGTCGGCCTATAACACAATCGCGCACTAATCTTTCACGCGCCTGCTGGGACCTATTCCATTAATCTTTTTTATTGTCTGGAGGGTCGCGAGGCTGAACTTGAATTCAAGATGAGCTTTGGGTCACGCCATCCCTTGAGCATCATTTGGGTAGGTCGGGAACCTTTTCAGGTCAGATAGCCGCATTCAAATAGGCTATGCATGTTCGAGTTGAGGTAGGCCTAAGTTCATATTGTTTTCGGCGTTTATTTGACGACCCGTCTGGTTTAGTGGCAGCGCAAAAAATTTAAATGATGAATTTAGTTTTCTGTTCTTGGTCTGGGTGTTTGTGTAATTGACTTTGTATGTGTCCATGGCAGCCGCGACACATGATATCCTTGTGTTCCATCCATATCCATCCAAAAATCCATATGCTCAATTATTCAAGTTTAATTGAAATAATAAATAAATTTGTAAAGGTTCAGTCATACAGTTTGATTACTTAGTATGTACCATCTGTGACGAAAAACTCAGTGTACCTTACATATTTGTAATAAGGGCGGGTCGATCAGTCGATGTTTAAGATGGAATAAAGTAAGCTGCATTGGTTTTATCGAAATTGATTCTAGTTTGTATGCACATTTTATGTGTATGGAGTTGGTGCCGTTATCGTTTTCATTCAAGAAACTTCTTTAAAATGTTTAAAGTATGAACGCCAAATATGCGCTGAAATAAAAAATCTCGATTTTTGTTCGAATCCGCCCATTCATCCTCCATCCTCACCTCACCCCTTTACCAGATGTCCTCACTCCTCCGAGCCTCCAACATCTCTCCCCTCACTCCTCTTCGGTGGCTGCGCTGTGATAACTACACTATATTGATTGTAGTGAGATGCGAGTTTCCGTGGCATAAGGACGTGCGTGTGCCTCCCGCCCTAACTCAGCAGCGGTGTACCGGCTACTCCCAATTCTATATTTTATCGTTCTAATCCGGTGTTCGGTGATCATGATATATGGCCGTTGATACTACATATTGAAAACAATCACCATTAATTCCGAGTCGAACTTCGCGGTACTCTGTAAGTATTGATATATTTTCTTTCTTTCCAGTTTCTTATTGTTTATTATTTTACATCCCTTTGTCTTCTAGTAGGTACTTGTGTTTTTGGTTTTAAATTTTATACTTTAATCATTTTGTGGTAAATTTTTGATGGAGTTTTGCATACATATTTGACATGGTCTTTCTTAAAACAATTTTAGTTTTTTTTTGTCCCCTTACGGCGAAAATGGGGTTGGCGGGCGTGTGGATATTTATATGTTCGGTATAAATTTATCACGGAGAAATAGGAATTTCTCCCCTTTTTTTATGACCAGTGTTTTTTCTGAATAGGTACTTCATCATCTTCATCGTCGTCGTCATAGTATATTGTAGATTTCCTATAGTCGAATGGCGAACACCCCGTTTTCGGCGAGCTAGCTCCAACGCCCTGTATCGCGGCGTCAGCTCGTAGATTTAGCGTTCCTAGGGTGTGAGAGCAGCGTGGAGTGGAGGGGACTGAAATCAATTTCCATACAATCACCGGCGCGGCGTAGCATTCGAGAAATTTCGAACACGAACATATTGTTACATCTATATTCAGTTGATATACAAATACGTTTTAGTGCTCCTTGATAGTGGAAATATTGAAGCAGACCTTTTTTTCCCAATGAACATTTTTAGGACATTTTTATAATTAGGTAAGCAATAAAAGAAAAAAACTTAAATGATGTATGGCCAGTACGGCATCGTCATTTACATATATATATAGAATTTTATATCAAATATACTTTTCCTTTATTATGTCACTCATAATAGTAGGCAAGTAAAGAAACATGCGTTAAGTATTTTATTACTCCAGTCTAAAATAATGGTAACTTCCTCCTTTTTCGAATTCAAGTCGAATCACATGGATCTTGTTAAAAAATGCTAACGAAAAAGTTCTTCGTCGTTTTTTCTGTCTTATTAAGTGCTGTACGATAAAATAAAGACATAAAGTTATTTAATATTCATTCAAGTCAGTGATTGTGTATCTATCTTTATGCAACAGCGTGGGCAGTTCGGGTAGGTCTGGGGGGATAAGAGGTGCCTCAGGTCTCCGTCGCTCTTTCCGCTCTACCCCTCGCCCTGCCGCCCGCCATATTTCTGCCCCTTTGCCGGTTTTGATTCCTGTTGATTCCGCCTACCCATCCTACCCATCCTTCATCCTCGCCTCACGCTTTTACACGATGTCTTCCGATTTAACGCCTTTCCTTTCCCCCCTCTTCGGTAGCTCCGCTCTGTTGTAAGTGTAAATTTCTATGTATAAATTCTTTTATGGTAATTTTTTTGCATATTTGTCATAGTTGCTCTTAAAATCAATCTTAGTTCTTTCTTTGTCTTTATCGCCTAACACTTGAAAATGGAGTTGCCGGGCGTGTGGATATTTATATTTTCATTGTAATTTATTCGTGAACAAATAGGGTTTTGTCGATTTGTGTTATTCATGTCTTTCTTACTTTTCTCTTCTTCGTGTTCGTCCTCTTGACTTCGTGCTGTCTACTGGTTTCCAATAGTCCAATGTCGACCACACCCTGTTTTTAGGTCGGCCCGGGAATTCACGGTGAGATAGCTGCTAATGCCCTCTCCAGTTACCTGTATCGCGATATCCTCCAGCGACCTAGATTTAGCGTTCCTAGGGTGTGGGGGGAGCGAGGGGTTCTACGCGGAGGCTTAAATCAATATCCGGCGCGGCGTAGTACAGCATTTGTTATATTTCGAAAATAATGCGGTATGCAAATTCATGTTAGGATTCCTGGATGTTGGAAATATTTAAACAGGTTTTGTTGAAGATGAAATAAATAAATATTTACATCGGCAGCTCAAAAAATACAATCAATCCCCGTCCTTGAGTGCCGTACGATAAAACGAAGGGATAAAATTATTCACACAAGTTAGTGAATCTGTATCTATCTTTATGGAACAGCGTGGACAGTTCGGGTTCGTTCGGGGGGGATAAAGGTGCATCGGGTCTATGTCGCTCTTTCCTCTCTACCCCTCTCTCTATCGCCCGCCATATTTATGCTGCTTTGCCCTTTTCGATTCCTGTAGATTCCGCCCATCAATCCTCCAACCTCGCCTCACCACCCCCTTTACCCGATGTTCTCCGAGTCTCCAACGCTTTGCCCCTCTCCCCTCTTCGGTAGTTGCGCTGTGATAATATAACTGCAATCTATTGATTGTAGTGAGATGCTAGCTTCCGTAGCATAATGACGTGCGTGTACTTCTTGCCCTAACTCAGGGGCGTGGTACCGGCTGCTCCCAATATTTTATTATCTTAATTCGGTGATCGAGCCGTGAAACACGACCCTCAATATTTTATATCAAAGTATTCAATCGTCGTTCATCTTCAATGTAACTTCGTAAGCTGTAAGTATTGCAGTTTTTTATACATTTTTTATTTTACGTCCTCTGTCCGTCAAGGCAAAGCATTCTAACACTTGTGTTTTAAGTGTAAATTTCTATGTATCAACTCTTACATGGCAAATTTTTGATGCAATTTTACATATTTGTCATGGTTTATCTTAAATCTATAATATTTTTCTCTTTTTGGCGTTACATTTGAAAACTGGTTTGCCGGGCGTTTACGGGTGTATATAATGACGAGTATGTGTGTTTAAAATTTATTCACGGATAAATAGGTTTTTCTCGCTTTTTGTGTTATTCACGTATTTCCCACTTAACGTTACTTCTTCATCTTCGTCCTCGTGCTTTGTGCTGTCTACTGGTTTCTAATAATCGAATGGTGACCACACCCCGTTTTCAAATGGGCTCGGGAATTTTCGGCAAGCTAGCTACTAGCGCCCTCTCCAGCGACCTGTATCGCGGGATCATCTAGCGACCTAGATTTAGCGTTCCTAGGGAGTAAAGGCAGCGAAGTGTTGGCGTGGGGGCTGAAATCAATTCTCATCCAATCACCGGCGCGGCGTATCATTCAAGAAATTTCGAACACGAGCCTATTGTTACATCTAAAATCACTTGAATAAGAAGTTTGTTGATTAAGAATATCTTAATTTTAATTTGTACACCTGTAAGGTAAATATGGTTTGAGCTCCATGATATGGTAACACCTTTGTACTTGAAAATAAATAATTTTTTCTTTGTCTTTGTATTTGATAAAAGCTAACGAAACACTAAATAGAATAAAGATGAAATAAATAAATGTACATCGATAGCTCAATAAAATACAATTAATCCCCATCGTTCTTTGAAATGTCTTATTGAGTGCCGTACGAAAAAATGAGGGCATAAAATTATTCATACAAGTCCGTGAATCTTTATCTATCTTTATGCAACAGCGTGGGCAGTTCGGGTTCGTCCGGGGGGATAAAGGTGCATCGGGTCTTTGTTGCTCTTTTCTCCCTACCCCTCTCTCTGTCGCCCGTCATAGTTCTGCCACTTTGTTCTTTTCGATTGCTGTTGATTCCGCCCATCCATCCTCCATCCTCGCCTCACCCCTTTACACGATGTCCTCCGATTCAACGCCTTCCCCTCTCCCCTCTTCGGTAGCTGCGCTCTGGTAACTGCACTCTATTGATTGTAGTGAGATGCGAGCCTCCGTAGCATAATGACGCGCGTGTACTTCCCGCACTAACTCAGCGACGGTGGACCGGCCACTCCCAATTCTATATTTTGTTGTCTTAATTAATCCAGTGATCGTGCCGTGAAACATAGCCGTCGATACTTCATATTGAACTCGATCGCTACGTATACTGAATTTAACTTCGTAGGCTGTAAGTATTTAATTTTTATAACTTTATATCACTGTTTTTTGATTTTATGTCCTCCGTCCGTCAAGGCAATGGCCTTCTGTCTGATACTTGTGTTTTAGGTGTAAATTTGTTAATAAATTATTAAGAATAAATAGGGTTTTTCGCTTTTTGTGTTATTTATGCATTTCTTACTTTCCTCATCTTCGTGTTCGTCCTCTTGACTTCGTGCTGTCTACTGGATTCCAATAGTCAAATGGCAACCACACCCCGTTTCTAGGTCGGCCCGGGAATTCACAGTGAGCTAGCTGCTAACGCCCTCTCCAGCTACCTGTATCGCGGCATCATCCAGCGACCTAGATTTAGCGTGCCTGGGGTGTGGGTGGGGGCAGCGGGGGGTTCTGCGCGGAGGCTTTAATCAATATCCGACGTGGCATTTGCATTCAGCATTGGTTATATTACAAATATATGCATATTATAATTAAATTATGCGGTATTCAAATTCAGTTTAGGGTGCCTGGAATTTGGAAATATTTAAACAGACTTTGTTTTAAAAAATTGTTACATTAAGTAAATGTTTTAACGACAGAGAAAACCACTTGTTGATTATATTCGGCCGCCGTTACAGCCGTATTCAGTTGTTATCTTTTGTATTCGATTGTTCGTATTCATTGTTATCGATTGTATTATAATATACTAGTGATATTTTATTAAAATCTTAAACACTTTTTGTGTTATGCTATAGCTTCGAATTCAAATCAAATTACATCGATATTTATAAATGCTAACGAAAAACTAAATAGAATTAAGATAAAATAAATGAACAACCTATTAAATAATCTGCATCGTTCCTTTGAATATCAAAATATTTATACAAGTCAGACATTTTGAATCTATCTTTAGGCAACAGCGTGGGCAGTCCGGGTACGTCGAGGGGGATAAGAGGTGCTTCGGTCCTCTCACCCTCTCGCCCACCCTAGTTCTGCCTGGGCGGTCTGAGTCCTAGCTATGCGCAATAAATCAATAGTTGCTCGCTCCTCATTATACATGTTCGGGATTGGTTCGTCGGTGCTTTATATTATACTAGCCTTCTGAATTGGGTCTAAAAATAAATTAAAATTGGCTGACTAAAACCCGTGATGACCTTATAATAAATGCGACTTTAGCGAGCCTCTTTAAATTAAAAAAGCAAATAATTTGGATCATAGAGGTTCAGGGAATGAACGCTCTATCTATTTTAGCACTTAACACTTCAAAATAAAACTTACAATATCGTAAATAAAAAAATTTAATCTACTTTAAAAAGTAATTCAAAATAATAAAAAATTTTTTTACAACTTTTATTTATTTGGCCCATGGAAACGTGACTGATTTTTTTTTGTATGACTTCAGAGTAATACCTATTCTACAAAACATAAATATAAAAATCAGACATAAAAATTTAAGTTAAGTAAGTCTTATTTTTAGTGACCTTTCTCACCTGGTACCTGCGCAGGTTTCACCGGGCAAGGTCCACAAACATTCAGGTATTTATTTAAAAGTACACAAGAGACTACTGAGAACTGAAAGTTATATATGGTTTAGAAAATAAGTTGTGTCTTACGGCTCTGGGATCTTGGACCATGTAAACCAGTAGTTCCCAAACTTATTTTTCTCGTGGACCACTTTCAAAATTTTACTGATTTCGGAGGACCCCCTGCTGCTACATTTCTACCACATTCTTAAAGTTGCCAAAAAATTAAAAATGGAAATTGTGTCGCTTCTGAGTTTTGTCCCTAATTCCGATAGGGAAAATAAAAAACGAAAAACTGTACATTTTATAGCATTTTATTTATTAAAAGAATAGAATTATAATAAAACATTAATAAGGGAACATTCCTTCAGGTCATAATTTGAATGGGAAAGATGTATTTGATGGAGTGTCATCAAACGATCAATGTTTGGCTTTAGTTTTGTGAGGAATAACCGCAAATCCCCCCACTCTGTTATGTTTAATTTGTTCCTTTTTTTTTGTTTTTTCGACAAGGTATGACGAGGAAAAGCTATTAAAAGTTTCCTTGCAATTTCCCACAGTCCAGGATATTTTTCGGGTATTTCTGCTTGTAGCCAAAATGTTTGGTAGCCTTTTCTAAATTTCACCTTCAGCTCCTCATTGGTGCTTAGCTCGAGCAGTTCCTCTTGTAACACAATATTGGCCACTTTCGTTTCATCGAATGGATTAATGATCTATGGTGGTATATCCATCGTCAGCATATCTTCAAACCTGGTTTTGAAGTCATCATGCAGGGCACTTAAATGTTGACTGCAAGTATGGATATCCTCATCAAAATATTCTACCTCCGAAAAGTTTGGAAATTGGGAGAATTCGCGCCGACTAATGTTTTGCTTCATAAATTTCAATTTCCCAAGAAAATCCGAAATAATTCCTTTTGTTTTTATTAAATTCAAGCTGTCACCTTGTCACTGCAAGTTAATGTCGTTAAATTTTTTAAACAAATCTGTCAAATACGCAACGTCTGCTTTGAATTTGATCAGGTTTTCCCCATTTCTTGTTCACGCTTACGTAGACCCCCAGTGAGTCTCCCGTGGACCCATGGGGGTACACCTAAACCACTTTGGGAATCAATGGTAGACAGTAATGCTTCAACATTTGTACTATGAAGTAATAGTGTATTAGATAAGTAATGACTTATCAACGCTAATGCTTGTGAACATAAAACGCAATCTAAGTACTATTATTGAACTATATAGAACGTTGTTTGCGCCGCATTACAAATTCGTGCTCTAGGTTAGCTCAGAATTAGATAAGAATTATTATAATTACACCCGTGATGAACGGATATCGGCCATGTTACGAGGATGATATCTCGGTCGCAAAACAGACATGTGTCAAATATCCAGTGTGTGATTTGACGCTGGCTGATATTGTAGCGTTGATAGTGTCGGAAACTGTGTTAATGTCGTTATGAAGCAATAGTTTGTTAGATAAATTGTATCATGGTGGAGGTGCAGTTACATAGTTTATACAGTAATTTATTTCACTGTTTTATTATTGATTTCCAATTTAATCACAACAATTCAATTGAAGATTATAATGTGTTGAATATTAAGATTTGATTTGTATTTAGGGAAAACTTTGTGCGGCAGGTTATTTTTTGGATGGATATTAGTTACCTACTCTTTCATGTAAAAACTACTGAATGGATTTTAATGAAACTTTACAACATTATAGCTTATAGGTACATCTGAATAACACATAGGCTACAATTTATAAAGATATTGTGTGAATTGCTCGAAATAATAATCCGGCGCAAAGCCGCGGGCACCAGCTAGTGATCTTATATGTTCATCAAGCTCATTGAATACAAGTGTTAACTCCAAAGTATTAAAAATAAAAACATTTTTATTCATCATAATAAGTTATTTGTATACACTTTATGAACGTCAAATAACACAGTACATCGGCTTTAGGCGCCCTTTTGGCTAAGGTAGGCCGGGAGAATAAAGCCGACGAAAAAAAAACTCTCGGCACTCCATTGTTATGTTTCCGTCTTCGTGGCTATGACAGTGTAGTCCTAAGTGCCGTATTTGTCGCCGGCTGTGTTTTTTGATCTTCCAAGTCTATAAAAAAACATCTATTGTCTGCAGGTCATGGCTCTAACCACAATTCATTTAGATCCGACGAAGACATAAGGGTGACTGAAGCAACACCACTAGTTCGATTCCCGGAGGTGCAACAAACTTCCCCGTGGAGGTCAAGTACTATTCTGGCTTTCGGTTTCTTGATAATACTGCTCTTACTAGGTAGTGTCATTGGAATATATCTGCTTAACCTGCAAAGTCAATCAGGTATGTACATAAGTTAAGAAAAGTTTGTAATGTATGTGTTTCAAAAACTGTTCGTTGCTACTCAGCACTACTTAGTTAATCTTTTAGTAGGTATTTAGTAGGTATTCAAGGGGTTTCGGTGGCGATACATCGATCTAGCTTGGTTTCATTTTTAGAAAATCGTTTTATTCGTGTTTTCAGGCCGTGTAAATATGAGCGGCCTTAATTATCTACATTGTCCGTTGCTGGGGTGATAAAATAAGCTGTCATGTCAGATAATAAGATGTCGATTCCATTCATTCGGTTTTTATCATTTATGAGTAGCAAACGAGGATGCACGCCACTTAAGTAGTCACTGTAACCCATTAACATCCACCTTCAACTTCAAATAGGAGAGTCATGGCTACTCGCGAGGATTAAGATGGTCGCCTCAAATATAGTGTATCCGGCAGCAACACTCCCCAATCGAAACACAAGTACTTGCTACAAGACTTGCTTCGCGGTGGGTTATGAGGGCAGCGGTGGTACCTCCCCGGGCCAACTCTGTAAACTCTACCACTACAACAGCTTTTCTTACTACTTGTATAATATTTGATAACTAGAAAAGCAATTTGCACAAGGAACATCCACAACATAAGTGATCCATTGCAGATAACGTGCTGCCGCCGGTCGACGCTTCATTGTTGCTCGTCAGCCACGAGGAATGGTGTAACCTTCCCACCACTTGCCAGCTTGCGGTCGATAAAGTCACCGATGAACCATCGAAACACATAGTGGTGGTCCAAACTGGGACAGTTTCATGCAACGAGACCGTCATTTGCTCCGAACTGCTTAAGGATTTACAGGTAAGTGATTTATCACTATTCTACGTTAATTCTAGCCTCGGCAATTTGGATCTTCTCAAGCAATCGAGTATTGGAGGTGGGACACAAGTGAAATTGTTTTTAAATTATTCTTAGATTGATAATGTGAATTTAGGCTGACACTGGAGTACCACTGGAACACGCAACATTGTGTTAATGTATTCCTAACATTGCGCTCTTATACGATTATCTTAAATAACCATAGGTTCGTAAACATGAATAAACATGGGTTCAGAGTAGATTCCTACGAGCTCGATGGTTATGCGGAATCGCGTGCTTCTATGATCACTTGACTAGGCTGTGTGACTGGACGAGTTTTCAAAACAATCCCCTCCCCCCATTTAACCCATGTAGTGGGTGAAATTTGCAATAATCTTCCTCGGCTTAGCTGAATAAAACTATGGATTCGAAATGCAGAGAGGGAAATATAGGCATCAC
>DWAV01002911.1:0-10426 GCA_018231305.1 Noctuana lactifera | reverse complement strand
GAGATTCATTTAGAAATAAGTAAATTTAAAAGTAGCAAAAAGGCATCCTTCAGTTTTGTTAGGTATCAAAATCATCGCTCAGTTATCAAGGATGGTTCCATGTTCTTATTTCCTTTCATTTTCTAATGCCTTATTGGGTGATGTAAATTTATGTTTGTCAATTTCTTTTCTTACATTTTTTTCAATAACAGATATATTTTTAATAACAACAAAAGCCCAGCATAAGATTCTTTACCAAACTATCCAAACCAAATATTTCAGCACCACATCTTTGAGTGTTGCGAAGCCGCTTTCCTTCGTCAATTAGTGGGATATTTGAGACTATACACGTATAATAAAGGTAATTTAGATAAATTTATTCATTTAATATAAAGATTAATTTGTGTTATTTACCCGATCAATAACAGAACAAACACTACGATCCAATTCCATGGTCATACTTATAGTTTTAAGTGAAAATCTATGATTTCTTGCTATTTCAATTGCTTTCAGGAACGTTTGTGGTAAAACAAAGTGAAATTACCAACGCCATGTACCTGATTCATACTGGCCGTGTCACTGAAACGCAGGAAACCGAAACCACCAGCAAGGTGTATTACGCTGGAGAATATTTTGGAGTGGTAAGTAAACCTAAAAGTAAAGATGTTTCAGCAGCAACAACAACCGCTTCAAACGTCAGCGCTGTTAGTAGTTTGTTAGCATCTAGTTATTCACGGGTTCCATTTCTATTTAATGTTTTTTATGTAAGTTTAACTTAAGACAAACTTGAATACGTATAGGTACTTGTACTTACACTTGAATACAAATGTAAGCTTATTTAGATTGTAATTTTTTTATTCAATACTTTTAGGTGCAAGGACTTGTGTCCGATTACCCACATACGCATTCGTATCAATGCACCAGTAAATCGCAAATTCTTACTCTACGTCTAGATGATTGGGAATACCTTTTGAATCATTTCCCTAATAGCAAGGAATGTATTTTTAAATTCTTAAAATATGATGACAACTCATCTGATGACAAAGAAAAAGACAAGCCGACTAAAAGAGAACGTAAGGTAACGATTGCGGAAAGAGTCGATACAAGATGGCAAAAATTAAATAAAAACTACGTAAAAAATTCTAAATCATCTTCACACACCTCAGAAAGAAAATGAGAAAGTAGAATCCGAAGAATTATATAAATTAACCTCTAAACTGAACTCTAAAGATAATGTATATGCTGAGCTGTCGTTAGAAAGTAAAAACCTAACATTTAACGAGAACATATCACCGTCACACGAAAATAAGTCTATAAGTAGTTTAGAAATAGAAGAAAAATTAATTGATTTATATAAACTTAATATTGATAGCGTTGAGGATTATATCGATCAAAAACACAGAAAAAACAGTGTCACTAGTTTGTACGATGAAACTAAAGAAAATTCTGCTGGAGAAAAACATGAGGGACCGAAATCTACAAGTTACCTTAAAAACGAGCCCTCTGAAGTTTACGAGCTTAAGAACATGGGACAAAGTAATGACGATAAAAATGTACCTTTGAAAGATATTTACTCGAAAGATGCAAAACCAAACAAAGCTATAGAAACAGATGACGCAATTATCCTCAAATCAGATTCGAAATCCTCAAATGAAAGCGACAGTAAAACGTCCATTAACGAAACACGTCAATCGCAACGCGACAAGCCGTCGAAATAAATCACATTTGAAAATAATTTGTCCATTAAAAACTATGAGCGAAATATATTTTTTGTGTTACTTCTGAAATAATTGAACAACACACGAATATTAATTATACCAGTCTACAATTCAAGCAATTTAACTAGGCCAAAACCAATGTCTCTATTAATAAGTCAACTGAATCGGTCCAAAGACGTTCATTCACAGATGCAGTTCGGAATTAAGCTGTGCTTGCTTATCAATTACCCAGCGCCGTGTTTATTGGCCACACGCCAGGATACAACTATTTCGGCGTATCGCTAACACTGACTCGTTGGGCCTCCTACCGGCCGAAGTCCAGTTTTATAGGAATGCTATTCTTGTTTTTTGATCTGTTCAATTACATTCCAACATATATCATGGCGCTGCCGCGCTGCCAGATATTTCTGATTGAAAGTCGCGTTCTCATGTGTTTTCGACAGTTGAGCGATCTGTTTTTTTGGTTGGTATGTAGCAAATAGCATCGTTCGGAAATTGTATCGATTTGTCTTTGAACGTAAAATGTTTAAAAATAAATGTTTACGTGACGTCACACATTTAAAAAGTTATTTAAGTTGATGGGCTGGGTTAGGACAATTTATGACAACATTGAATTTTTCATGGAAAACTTTTGCGGTAAATTAGGTTCCAAGATCAAACAAGTGCTTAAAATATTTCATAATGCCGGGTATATATGTATATTAACGGTCGTTCCAGCTGGGAACACATCCGCTATAAATAAACTTAGCAAAGTCAATAAACGTTATAATTTATAGTGAAATAAAGAGACTAGGCTAGACTTCTTAAAAAACTTTATTACAAAACTCTCTTAGCTCTTAACAACATAATTTAACATTTTGAGATTATTTTCACTGAATGCGGATTGTAAGATATTAATATAAGTACATTCTCGTTGAAGTTGCTATCCCGTTCATTAGTTCTGTTGTCTTTCTCGTGTTAAATTTATGTTTATAGTTTAGTTTTTTACTTAAATTGGAATGCCCAGCACTGGATTTCTTTTTGGGTTCATGAGTCTGCTCGAACATATTAAAATGTTCGCTATGACGGTTTCGCTCACATCAATTTCTTGAGATTGGAATTAGGTACTTTGTAATTATCAAGCTTATTCTTGGTATCATTTCACTGGATTATGCATTGCTTATCTTAAGTGTTTACTTAAATTAGCTACTAAAATTACGGTTTCTTAAATTAACGTTTTTTATAGCGTTTTAACTCCTTCGCTTCCATTGGTCTCTCGTGTTGTCTTATCCCGATGAAATCTGGAACAAAAATAATTCTTACTTTCGTACGAGGTCTCCAATAACATGCTATTTTATTACATCACTGCCAATCAAAAATTCTGCCCTATGAAAAAGTAAATACACCGTAGGCCATCACAAATAATGTAAAGGAACAGGATACCTATATCCAGGGGGCAGCTGCCCTCGCCTCTTTCACCTATGTAAGCATGTGAAGTTCAATTATCACAGAATTGTCTCTGTTTTAAAGTACCTAAATACCTATACGCATAATGTTTTATGCAAGACCTCCCACGTGCATTCGCAATGTGACCTGCAACATTGTTTTGCCAATACGTGAGGTACCTAAACTGAAAGTTTTGCGTAGGTAGCTCATAAATAAAACAGTTCATATATTTAAATTTGTTGCTATTCAAAGTATTCTTAGTTACATTTTGAACACTTTTTCATACGTTTAAACCAGAGGTTTCTAAACTTTTCGTAACTCGTAGAGCACTTTTTAAATTTTGGAGGTTCCAGTAGACCCCTGTTTCGATTTTTATCATATTCCAAGAACCAGTCTGAAGATTAGGTTTAACGATCAAGGTACAACAGACGAAAGCCAACGTTTGCGTTCCTTACTAACGAAAAGGCAAGCATTTTGGGGCGGAGACAAACCCAACAAATCAAATATCATGCAAAACTGTCCAGCTGGGTTCTTGAGTTATAAATGGTGTAGCTAACCAGATTTTTTTATACCTACTTAGAAGACAAAAATATGTAGGTACCTAGAATAAATGTATGGGATATCAGCATTGGTTAATTACGACAAATTAATGCAGACAAATGATAAATTAACCGCCTCATCAAAGACACTCATTTGTTTACCGGCTTCCTTAACGGAACGTGACATAAACAATACTCTGTTGTCTCTGCTGCGTGCCAAGATATTCAAGATACGCTAAACGGTGATTTATCTCAAACTGACTAATGTTAACTCGATTTATCGTCTGTAATTAGCAAATTCCATTTGGCTACAATCCATGTTTATTGGGGTATTTTTCATTTTCTCGCCAATTTGGGATAAATTTGAATAGCAAACCTTATCCAGCAAATAAATAAATTGATATAGAGATTGAAAATTGAAACTAAATAGATATACTCTTATACGTATCATATGCCCCAAAACTTGAGGGGTTTATTTGTAGCTACTGAAGAGTGAGGTAGCCAAAGAAAAGAATCCACCAAATTATTGCATGGACATCGTTCCTTAAGTACGTGTAGTAAGTGTCCAGTTTTAACAGTGTTTTAATAGAACACGACTTATTTAAGTGGGTGAAATTAAGATTCCGTTACATTACCTTACCTATGAAGATAGGTAGAAAACATAGCTACAGATGAAGCCAATAAAACGTGTTAAATTTGTAAAATTGTTAAAAATATTAACTGAAAATTCAAGAGATGATACAACGAATTAATTTTGCAATGACGAGTATCTGTGTCCACTGCCTTCCGCATTAAAATATGTGAAAAAAAATTAATATCTCTGTGAATGTCGCTATAATGTGTTATTTATGTCTGAGATTCAGTCCAGTCCAAACTATTTACGTATTGGAGTGACGAGCCTCATTCGAAATATGATGTTCAAAATAATATATAAGTAGAATAGGTATCTATGTGAAATCTAAAATGTATACATACGACTAAATTTAATACGAATGTTTTTTCATGATACCAGATCGGATGACGAAAGAATGCGAGGCGTCGCAGTTGAAATAAAATTATCACGATTCTAGAAATTTATACAATCGCAAGACGCTGTGCGCTTCTTTTATGTTTCCGGTTTACATTTACTTTAACGTTAACTGAAAGATACTCATGAGATTAAAGAAATAACACCTACATACCTACTACATATTAATTAGAAATTAGATGTTTGGAGATTTTCTTCTAAAATCCCATTTTATTTTCATCCGCCTGTCACAACAAAATATTGTTTCTGAGGCGGACACTTGAAAAACACTGCGTTTCACTCTAATTTAAGTGCAGAATATATTTAGATGATATGAAACCCACAAATATTTACTGAGTAAATATGCTATTTTGAGCGAAGTTTCTTGACACTGTCGCAGCATAGCAACTGGATGTTTTAAAGAAAATTGTGTACTAAATGTAACCAGGTTTAGGGAGCTTGATTATTTGGATTGTCCTCCGCTACAAATTATCATAAAAGAGAAGACGACGAGATTAATTACTGAAACTTGTGACACTTCGGTCACCATTCGCTTTGCCATTTAGGAGTCTACTCTAGAACTAAGCGTCTACGTGTTAACCTATTCAAGTCATCCACCACCTGGCATATTTCCTAATTTTCCTATCAACGAACCAGTAACAATAGTTAAACAATCGCAATGTCCATGTGTGTTTCATGAGACTGGGAGAGATCTAGTTCTGCACTATGAGTTTATAACATTTTTGTTTGGTTCTTAAGGGCAGATATTTATCCAAATATTTATCTCCATAATGGATCCATAGTAGTCCAATTTCAATTAAATTGTGCGACTCACGACGCGTTATAGGTAAAACCAAGATTATTTCCACGAGACATTAACTTAGCTGACGACGCTTCAATAACAAACGCGAAAACTCATTTATTAACGGTGCAGAGGCAGCTGGAGCACTCCGCTTGTCATATATTTCAGACAATTTCACGACAATCTGTCGATGTCGCCGACGTCCGCGCCGCATGATTTATGGCTAAATATGCCGGCTCAAATTTTTCTCGCATCTACCACAAAATTAGCCACAAGAATTGATGCGCCGTGGCGTAAGAAATTTTTAAACATCTAGACGATTTCTCAAACGGATTCTTTGATCATTTTGTTTTATATCTCTTTATGATTATAGGTTTCGTGCTCGTTCTCGGCGAAAGTGCCAGTTTCAAAAGTATGTTTCTGTAGATAACTTGAAGAGAACTTGGACAAAAATGATTACAGCATGTTACTCGTACGTATACAATCACATATAATACAGCTCTACGCTTTTACGACTTTACGAGGCAAACTTTGTAATTCCTTACTTGCTCGACACGTCTCTTTTAAACATAATGTGTTTAGTCTAATCCAGTAACGGTTGGTTTTCCTTGCCTTCCGTTGCAGTTACGACTTCCATGACATGTTTACTGCTGATGAATGCTTTTTGATCCTCAGCAGTGTGGACCGCTTGGCAAATGCACAATTTCTTGAAAAACACCCGAGATATTCTTATTTCATGGCGCTGTTTTAATATTTTACGGCTGTTCATATTTTCGGTTCAATTATGTAGGTAATTTTAGACCGTGTATCGTTATGATTTCAGGAGCAGTCGCAGGCGCCGGCGCAGACAATTATAGATAACATGTCTTCAGTATTTTAGTGCAAAGTTGCGTTGCATTCGTTGCGAATATTATGGTGATAGGTAAGCATTAATACAATATGTATAGAATGATGATTTAACTTAAATTCAGTAATTATTACGATCGAATATACCTCTCTGGGAAAAAACAGATGAGAATTTTCTCCAGGCAATAAATTAATTGGTCAATGGAAAATCTTCGCATCTTTTTACATGTTTTTATCTGTGCTACCTGTTTTTAAAAATAGGTATATTGTGTAGGTATCTATTGATGAATCAGTTTCGCCGTGTTATTTAAATTTAAGCTTTTTATTAGCTGTTACTGCCGCCAGATTTTATTTTTATAGTCGCAGCTGGAATTTATTTATTCATCTGTTAGATAGAAGGTCCCGACAACTGTAAGTATGACGTTTTACGCCTACCAGTAATTTGTTTATAGTCACTTTATTTAATTTCATATCGTTCTTTGCTTCATATACGAGTACCTACTTATCATCTGTTAGTGAATTGAACTTAAGTTTATGAAAGACCTCATGCTATAAAGTAACATGGACTGAATATTCACGGTAGTTGCATACAATACAGGACACAACGCGAATTTGAGAAGATAGTTTGTTAAGATATAAATTTTTAGGACTGGAATTTTATTTTCCAGAAAACGCCTCAGTTCCAGAAAAAGTTATAGGTAACGCAATCACTTGCAGAGGACACTAGTAAAGCCACACATAATGAAGTACAACACTTAAGAGCACCTCAGAACATTCCGGAGTAAAGTAGCCAAAGGCTGGCCAGCAGGAGCACGAGGATCATGTAGGTGGCGATGAGGTTGGTGGTCTCGTGGTTCGGCATCTTGATCAGGCAGGCCAGCAGCGCGTTCACTGGACAAGTGGTTCCAGAAAACTGAGGGGACACGCTAATTGTCGCCGCCCGCCCGATCGCCTACGCCAAACCACGCCTCTATCACACGCTGAATATTATCTTCATTTATATTCGGGTATAATAATAGATACGTCGTCACGTTGACAGGTGTCACGGTTCTGGAATCCCATGCCGATTGATTGCTCTAATGCTGGAGCCGACAATTGGAAAAATGCGCCACTACATGGTTAAACTACGAATAGGTACGAGTATATGAATGCCTTGCAAAATTACTCGATGTTTTTATGGCGAATACTCAATTTTCCAAGGACTGAGGAGTTGAATATTAAAATAATTTTTAAAGATATGTAACCCTTTATGGTTAAATGACTATTTATATAATTAAATAATTCAAAAGTAAACGATTATAATATAGGAACTTGAATAAAAATATAACTTCCATACGGTAGTACTTAGTCTAACTTGCACTTGGTAGTGATTTTTGGTGAGTCCAGAATGGTGAGGTCCTTATCAAAGTAGAGAGAAGACAAATAACTAACCATAGATTAACTTATTATTAACTTTGCGATGGTAAAAAGTTGTGGATGACATTAGCTATTTTAGGAAATAAGACCCAGTTATTTTGAAGATTTTCTCAAACTACTTAACTAAAATATTGCCAATTCAGATTTAACAACAGTGCGAAAGGTAAACTTCACGTCATCGATCTTCTCATTAAGTTAGTAAGAAAACAGAATGAACCTCAAAAAACAGAAATTCATGTCTCATTATTAAAACGTTATCGGAACTAACAAAAACTTCAGTAACTTCGAGCTTAAAATATACTATTTATACCATAGATATATATACTGACGAGTCCTTTAATTATTAACTTAAAAAACAACCTCACACAAAATCGCCGAAACTCACTCAACTTCCTCTCGGGTAGCACTAGAAGACGGCGGAATATAGCAGCCACAGGAAGAACAGTAAGATCACGAGGATCATGTACGTGGCGGCCAGGTTGACGGTCTCCGCGTTGATCGGCATGATTGCGATGTGGCGCAGCCAGAACTGATCGCTGGAGGATCCTCGCGCCGCCTGGCTGCTCATACGTCAGCATCCAGGGCCCGACTCGGGATGGAAGGATGTATTGAATTATTTTTAAATTGTTTTTGTTTCTTGACTTGATGAGGTATCAAGGATGCGTTTGGAAAGTTTTGCATTTTGTTACAGAGGTCAAAAAAGGATTTGTTTCAGGGTGGGTCGTGTCGTCGTGGCCCTATTGTAGCCTATTTAATATCTATTCATAATATTGAGTGTCTTGCTTATGTTGAAGAAATATATAAGGTCAACGGTAAAGTACACACATTAAAATTTGCAAGTTAATGCTCTGGTTCTTGGTTTAGCCGAAGCCAGTGTGTTCTCTCATTAAAGGCACTATAGGTAAGTCTATCTGCACCGTTGTTTCATCACGTTACATTTTCAATGAAATCTGAATGTAATTGATACTTATTTTTTAGAAATTAATTGTGTTTATTGGACTATTTTCATGATACTGCAGTTTAAACATTTGGAAGAGAATATTAAAGTTTTTCTAAACACATTGACACATAAAAACGAAATATGCAGTTGAGTTTTTTAAACATTATTTTGTGTAAAATTACGAAGCCGACATGAAACATAGAGCGCACGAAAAATGAGATCTAAATCCGAAACACGACGAAACAGATGAGTAACACGCATTGCTATAAATTAAAAAAAGCCTTCAAGCGTCATGCAAACTGTGAACATTATTATTGTATTAAAATTATTGTCACGCTGATTTCTTTCTTAGTTGCGATGCAACTTTTTTTATTATTCTATGAAATATTTAGATGGATCGCTTCCCAGCGAAGCTTACGAATTATTCATATTTTTAGTACAAATTTCTACGATTCCAATTTTTTTAATTTTTATACGTTATTTGATTTCACAAGAATTCAATAATATAATTTGGACTTACGGTTTTTAAAAGGCAGAATACAATGCCCATAAGGAGACCAGAAGCAGTAGAAGGATGAAGTAGGTCGCAACCAAATTGGTTCCCTCGGAGTTCAGCATCTTGAACCCGCCTCTTGCGCGTTTCAGTCACAACTGAGAAGAACTTTGAAGAACAAAGCTGAAATATTTATTTTGAAACAAACAAAATTCTATTTTTCGTTTTGGCGACGCGTCGAAATTAATTGCTTGTCAGCCTCGGAAATGTCGCGGATGTCGCCTCGCTACCTATATTTTTTTCTGTTTACAATAATTTTTCTCCGAATTCGACGACTGTATTTTGTTTTGTTGCGTTGGTTTGATTACCATTTTTGGAAGAGGACTCTGTCCATTTTTTGGGTCTCGATACGTTTTTACGTTTTTGGGTTGTGTATCCTGAATTTCTCCAGCGACTTATCGATTGTGCCGAGTCCGGCCCTGTAAGCGATTCAATTCTGGAGAATGATAAGCTGTGCTATATTTGCTCTGGAGCATCGTTCAGTTTTTAGTGAGTACAATGAAATCCGCACTCGATCCGTATCGACCTGCGCCGGCGCGGGCGGTTCGATCGCACCTAATAATTCATTGACCTAAAAGCATTATAAATCAAAGCTGCTTTGATCTTGTCCACTTAAATATTAAATTTTAAGCGAGTTAAACCTTTATACCGTATCTAATTAGTAGCTACCAAAATAAATTGATTTTAGAAACAAATCTCCTACTTAGTTCCTACCAAATAAAATTTGGTTTGAAAATAATATAACTTTATTGCATAAATTTATTGATAGCTTTTAATTATTATTTTTTGAAGGAAACGCAAAAACACGACGACGCGAATAAAACAAAGGAATGAAAAGTATAGGACAATGGTCCTACCTGTAATAGACAGAAGATTATTTTTGAAAATAGGTACTCGTAGGTATCTGTACTTCTTTAGAAGAGAACGGAATCAAAAGGTATCTACGTCGCGTCGGGTCCGTTACAAGGAAATACATATTACCTACCTACATACATTGCCACAGAACCGCGCAACCGCATAGTAAAATAAATCAAAAAATGCTTTCGACCAAATGCTTCCTGTAAAGCAGTAAACGTCATAAAACGCTATATATAATAATATAGCGATGATAGTGCCAGAGATATTTTTATTGGTTGACTAAGATCAACTTCACGAAATCACGAACAACAACGCCCCCTATAACCAAAAAATTTAAGGCATCT
>DWAV01002910.1:0-10429 GCA_018231305.1 Noctuana lactifera | reverse complement strand
TAGGCTCAGTTTTCAAGACACAAAAAACCTTTTAAAATTAAAAAGTACCCAGGTATACCACTTGATGTCTTAAAAAAAAGTAATTTCTAAATTCCTAACCATGGAAATGCAAAAACACAAACGACCAAACCGCACCGAGAACAAAAATCTAAATTAATTATTCAAACTTTTGGGAATCGAACTCAGGACACTTTGGATGGCATGGCAACCACTACACCACACGGGTCATCATCAAATATGTACAGGTATTATAAAAATCGAATATCAAGGGAATAAAATGAGTTCATTAGACTTTTATTAACTTGGTAGAATCGCGATCGTCCTCATTAAGCGAAGTACCTAGTCAAGAATTTCTCCGATTTCCGTCTCAGGTGCAGTCTTCTATTAAGAACTTCTTAGTGGGGTAACTAATAGACAATAGTTCATGAACATTTAATTGTACAACAAATTGACTTTTAAATTAGTTACCACACTCTGTCTTAAAAATGTATAGGTGCCTATTTAACATTTTTGATGTCAAGCACTCGACGCTGATTTATCAGTAAAATTATTTACTTAAAGTTATTTAAAATTATTTTCAAATTTTTAGTGCGGTGTGTTTTTTTAGTTTTTTAAACTATAATTTATTTAGTTCGGGTCCGTAGATATTTAGCCGTAGTGTTTTTTAGTTTTCTTAACTATAATTTTCACTAGTAACCACTGAAGAGTTGTTTTAAGACATAGCACTCTATAGCTAAAAATAAGTTATGTTACAGTGACTATATTCATTAACAACAATCTGCGCTAAGGCCTGCCGCCAAATCCAATATCAATATCCGTCTCCGTGGGCGTCTACGTAGAAGCAAAAAACATGTCTAAAACTCCGGGATACCAGATTTTATCTCGTCGTTTTAGGGTTCGAATATAAATTGCTCCGAACATTGCTCGAGTGTTTATGTCACTCTGAAAGATTATTTTCTATCTATTCCGAGGAAACTTTCGGTATAATATATACATCTTCGCAGAATGTGTACGATGGTGATCGAGTACAATTTATTCAATAAGAGAACGCACAGATAATGCAAGTATTGCGGAATTCCATTGGATTACAATTGTATGTTTAAAGGAAGTTGAACGACATAAATATGTACGAAGTTACGTACTAATTTCCTATGATAAACGAAAAACCTTTTAATAAGTAGGTATTAGGCAAACGATAAAAAACTATACGAAGAAATTAAAATTCACAAATCAACATCACAAGTTAGACCTTTCAAATCGTTATTATTTTGTGTAGGTATAAACCACTGTACGGAATTAAAAACTTAAGAATAAATTCATAAAATTTGTATTTAAACGGTAAACAAACTTATGAAAGGGTGTGTTAAGGTTAAGGCCTAGTTAAATTGGAAAGCCGAAAAGCCCACTACATAGGTACATACATGTATACGGTATTACTTCGATAGAACCGCTATTTACAAAACTCGTTATCGTTCCAACTAATGGACAGTTAGAGCACATACATGTACTGCAAAGATAAAATAAAGTTTATTTTAAATATAGAAATAGACTTATAAGTATAAGTGATAAGAATTAAAATGTATTTCCGTTATCTATACCAGAAATGTATCTAACATTGCTGAAAAAAAACTGTAGATTATAACTGACCTAAAATAAAGTTTAAACCGAAATTGTATAGGTATCTACCTAATATCGAAATTAGCCTAGTGCGTGCGGTAGGTAGGTACCTACGTTATGTGTTTAAATCATTTGCCACAGCTAAGCTGATCTAATTCATTCTTGTTACTATGTCAATATAGGTACCTACTACCTACCCGTACATAGGTATTATAAGTTACCTACCAGTTGACCCATTCTGGCAAAATATTTCCATAGCGACCGTACGAAGCAGCCAATTTATAAAATTAGAGCCTTTTAAAGTTTATAGTCGAATAACCATTCCCTTGTTGATAATTTCATACTAAAAATTTCGCAGTTAATGACATAATACACTTTAAGCGTTTTGCAAATGCCTCATTGTACGTATAAAATGGACATGCTTTTACTGTAATATCAATTTTCAGGCAGATAACGCGTCTAAATAATTGACGTTCCAAGTAATTCGCTGTGCCAACAATGCCGCCCGTTTCAGTTTTCAGCTCTCATTTTGTTCTATGATGAAAATTCAATTAGGTATTCCGTACGAACCCCGCTCCGAGGCGACCGAGAGCTGGGAATCCGTCGGCACCCTTTGACCGAACGATTTACATCTTCTAACCGAGGCCCGTTTTCATGGATCTGTAGCATAGTTGGACTAGGAGATATGAGGAGTTTGTTCACCAATTAGTTACATTTTTACGAACATTGGGGTGTTTTATGGCGGATTCAATGATTTATGAGGGCGGTGTTCGGAGGGGCGAGGGGTGCGCGGGGTGCACGCGAGGGTTGCGCAGGGGTCGTGCGGAGGGGGCGGCGGCGCGCCATTGGCCGACACTGCATCGATCGCGCGACGAGCTCGAAGCGGCCCGCCCGCGCCAGCCAGCCTCCACCTACGTTAATAAGTAATCATCCGACCCGCGATACCTCAGCGAGTTTTCCGGACAGAGCTGGAACCACTGAGACGGGCCTCGTATCTCCAGTCGGCTGGAACAAAGAGCCACCGCATGGGGCGACATCCGTATTGATTTATGCAGTAATTGACCCGCGGGTAGATGCGCAGCCCGCGCACACCTCCGCCCGCTACGCACCTATATCGCCATTACACGCACTCATACATATATGTGCTATATTGAACAATGCAATATCCATCAGCGTTTCGAGAGGCGGCGCTTATATTTTGGCTCTATCGAAAAAATAAAGCTAGAATCTCTTTTAGTAGGTGCCTATTCAAACTTCTAAAGTCATCAAAGAAGGTACGGTTAAGCTTCCCCTTTCAAAGGACGATCATAATCGGGCGTTAAAATAAACCCATAGCCGTAGTGACCTATTGCCTCAGCGTGGAGAGTCTTCAAGCGAATCATAAAAGCTCATTTAAAGATATGAGAGGGAACTTTCTCGTTAGGGGTTCAAGTTGGCGGGAATAAGTCGGCTAGATCGAAATACAGAGCAATAAACAAAGCTGAAAGAGCTCATAGCGTTATCGCTGAAATCAGAAAGACAGTGAATAAAAATGCTGAATTTGTTAATGGAGGTATTTTTTACGGTAGGCAATTCGTAATTCAGTCTTTACATAAACCCAAACAAAGGTAACGTGCCTTGTATCGCGTCAACGGAATCACTGGATGAATTTTAATAATTTACCTAAGTAGGTAGGTACCTACCTACTTCATGAAAGAATAATTTTGTGAAATTTTGTACCTATAAATAGGTATAATACCTAGTGTATTTAGGATGCAGCTAAACTAAAAATCTCTCAGATAGTTCAGACACCTATATCCACTAACTTAAATGGATCTTCGATGAAAACTGATAATCCTCGAGTTGTTAGCTAATTAAGAACGTTGGCATGATGTTCATAATTTTTTTTATAACGTGCAAACCTTTTATGGACCACTGCTAAGCACAGGTCTCACCCCACAACCGGGGAAAGCCTTGAAGCAAAAAAGCATAGGTATTATGTCACACTTTCAATCTACTGGGTTACTACAATATATCAATCTATTACTGTTCTACTACTGGGCATGAGTCTCGATATCAAATGTAAAAACAGTAAAAACATAATTCGACGCATCCCAGGCACATTTACAATAATACTAATTATTCTATTAATAAGTAATTAAAAGTTATTTTCAAATTTTTATTTCAGCTTGCTATTCATGAGTTATTTTCAACCGCCTTCAAAAAAAGGAGGAGGTTCTCAATTCAACTTTATTTTTTTTAAATGTTCGATACTTCATAACTTTCAACTGGGAGGTAAACCTCATAACAGATCGGGATGATTATTTTTGCATTTGAAAGCTGATGCTTCCCGTTTTGTCCCATTTCAATTTGCTCCAGCTCCAGACAACGGCATCCATTTGAAAACTACATAATAAGTCTTAAATTTGCATTAAGTGCGCGACAAATTTGAAGTCGGATGTTTTCATAACGCGATTTATAATTATATTTTTTAAGTTTATTTGACCATAATTTATATCCGTAATTCTCAACAGTTTTCGCACTGCCGATCATTATGCCTGGGTTGGGCCCTAATGTACCAGAAGACACAATAATTATCTCACGATGTAATTCCGCAAACCGGGCCACGTTGTAACGCACTATGCGGAGTTTATTACATCAAACGCGACAGTGCAAGTGCAAAGCCGTTAGGAATGCGACCGCATTCCGATGCAGCCTGCACTCGCCCACTTATATCGTTATTATGTCATTATCAACGGCCTAAACATTAACCCAATTCAACACTTGATTAATAATATAAACAGCTAGTCGAACGTTTACGGTAATATTCCGAGAGCGACGGTGGCCCGCTCAGTTTCACTTTTGATAACAGATCACGTGATCGCATACCTACGCTTAATTTAACTTTAGCACGGAAATCTCTATTCATCGGTTTTTACCATTATTGCAGTATCATCATTATATTCTAATGTTGGTTAGATGAATGGAGATAAGATAATTGTGGTATAGTAAAGGAAATTTAAATAGGATTAGTCATAAAACGTACTTTTAGCTTCTATCTATTTTGTTATAATTTAAATTCAAAAATTTTTATTCATCATAAGGCACACGTATACACTGGATGAACGTCAAATAATACTGGATGAACGTCAAATATATTATTGTATTCCTCCTTTCCTTTATATTTCATTCAACTTTATAATACAGTAGGTATGAGTTTATCAAAAATTTCAATTGTAACACAAAATGACGCCACTGAAGTTCATGCAACGTGCAATAAAAACACGGAAACAATAATACGCTGTAACGAGCTGAATATATATCACACGTCAAGGACGTTACAGCAATATTAAATGTACAAAAAGTAAACACAGTATAACAGAAATGTTAATGACCTATGACTAATACAAGAGGCCGGTAATGTATGTATAATATCGGCATTCGTACAAACAACAGTAGCAGTCCGTGTGCGCTGGCGGATACGAGCAAACATTACATAACTCTTTGATTGTGTTTGTAAAAAGTTGGGGATTCCCTCCACCACAAGCACACTTTACACCGACACGCAACGTGCGTCTGTGTGAGTGTAACCTTGCCTTCCTTTACATATTAAACGCCGTCGGGCTATCCCCTTTGCGTATCTACAAAAAAAAAGCCGAGCCATAACTGTATTGTTGCGAGAAAAAGAGAAAATGAATGAGATGGGATTGACTGTTATTACTATTATTACTTTATTTCAACGAGCTCCTGCGAGAAACGATAAAAGGCCCACTGACCGGTTTACTTTTTGTACTTGTTTGAGACGTATCAACAATGGGACGTAAACCGTATTCATCACAATCATCTGTTCCGACTTCCGACGACACGTGCCACGAAACGAAAGCGCCGTTGCACATACCTACCTATACACATTACCCGACTTTACTTTTATTACTTTGGCCGTGATCCTTGCGATCCTTTTAACATGAATGGAATTTGTGATACTACGGTATATTTTGCAAAATGCGAATATTTACTGTGTACGATAAGACGTAATTAGATATGCGATTAGATAGATTGCTCTCACTCGCCTTCACAAATCAGCGGCCGCACTGGAGCAGCGTGGTAGAATATGCTCAAGACCTTCCTCAGTTGTTGGTTAATACCAATACCAGTACCTAACATACATAATACCAGTGCTCAACCGTGGGCTATAAAAAAAAGTTTGCAACCATAATGTGTCTATCAGTTTGTCAATTATACTAAAAACAATTGCCGTTTTATAGATAAAAATTTTAATGATAATACCATCAATCATAATCACAATAACACGGAATGTAGAGCCAGGCTGTTATGTTATCAGGTCAGTCATTCAAGATAGCATGCGATATGTTATAATAAAATACTATAAATACAAAAAAATTCGTACCTACCTTGGGTAGGTACGAAAGGGCAGTCAATGTTATCTCATGCAAATATCTCTGCAACGACCTAGTATTAACATGACATGCAACGTGTGAATCCTCGTAATGAGTGTGTTGTGTAAACAGGGAAAAATATAGGTAAATCAAAGTCATTAAACACCCACCCCCCTATGTTCCTACCTAAACAAATGCCAAGGCACGCCACCCTCGTCTCAATCTCCGCGAGTCAGTGACTAGCGGAAAGTAAATGCGAATGGATGTCGGCGTATTTAATTATAAGTTTCTATAAATAGCTGCCTGCATTACGTCGTGTTATGCGGTCGGTTACGGCGTGTTATTTCGGTGTACTCCGTCACGAGCCCCGTGAATGTCAAGCTCTCGGTAACTAGGTGGCTGTGGCGGTTGCGCAACAGGTGGCCTGCAATGCGATCTTATTAGATCTTTCAAATAAACATTTTCAACAACTTGTCACAAAGTTTACCAGGACTCCTAGTCTGCTATTATCCCTGGGTACATACTCAATGGTCTTACATTGGAATCGCGATCAGTAGCAGTAGATCAGTAGTCAGATAGTTCAAGATCGTTGAAAATCTATATAACTACTTTCAAACTATTATTTACAACAATATTTAGTTAGCACTATTTGTAAACATTTATTAACCAGCGTAGTAGAGTATGTTCAAGGAGATGCTTTAAGGGTGACCCGTGCCCAACAGTGGGCATAAAATGGCTTACATGCTTGGAAAGTTGATAGATACGAACAACGGTTGCGGTGTAAAAGGAAAAACATGTCAAAACCTCTGTTTAATTCTAGTGCACGTAGCTCACTCAAGCGTAGTTAATCTTGGATATGTGTGCTCGTGTTACACCTTAAACACACACAAGACGACAGGCAAGTTGCTTACAAGCTGCCAGTACCTACCTACATAAGGTTAAGGAAATATTAAACATCTCGCCTTGTGTTTACCGTCGTATACAACGTCATATTAAACAAGGCTATCTACTTAAATGTCATCACGGAGTAGGTACTAAGAATGGAGCGGCCATACCTTACATTTTGAATCAAAACCAATGTCGCTGCTAGATTCCCGCCATTTAATACATACACCTATCTACAACTCATAGCTCATAGCTTTGTCATTGGTTCCCAGCGTTTCGTATGATTTCTTATTCCTCAGTACATTTTACAATTTTCGTAGTAATTACATATATTATTTCGAGTCAGCGGTGAAATCATACAATTTCTCGTTTGACACTTCATGTCTGAATTATTGTCCTACAAGCACACACGATACTTTAGCTATATTTAGCGCAGATTCATTAATCAATTGTAACATGCCGCAAGTACATAGGTACATAAATTAAAGTATGAGTGTCTGATCGTAGCAGCGGCCCGCATTTACCGTGTATCCATGTACAGTACAGTACCCCCGCTCCAATCTTAGCAACTACTCCGTGGTTGTCCCTGTCACGCTTACATAATTCATAATATAATAGTGCAGCTAAGTAAAGGATGAACTTGCTTCCTGACACGTAACTTCTTATCAATGGAACGTCACTGATCCTGATTTGATCGGCATCCACGTACGCAACAAGTGTAAACAAACGGATTACAAGTGTTACTGACCTAATAAAACGACCCCTTTTTACCCAAGACGGTTCAATAAAGAACTCCCTCTAGGTACATGCTATCTAGAATACATAAGAGTGGCGGTCGTGACCTTTTAATGTAGATAATGCTTCAATGTATAGACGCCCGCTCCGTTATGTACCTACAGACAAGTCGCGGATTAAAGAAATGTTCACCCCTCAGTGGAGGTGGTACAGAGACTATAGAGCTACAAGTTACAACTGCACTCTTATAAATATTTATCAAACCGTTAATCCCATTGGCGTGCTTGAGGTTTCAAGTCCAGTTGTGTGTATACAAAATTTCACGTCACATTCCTACCCACTTACTTATAAAAGTAAAATTTTAGGAGCCTATTACTTTTCTCCTTACTACTGTAATATGGGGTATGAGGGCGGCCATGGCAACTCTGCAGAAAATACTAAAACACATGTCGTTTTATTAACCGAAAAGTTTGTACGGTTTGGTTTTACAACCGGAGAGGTACGACAGCTGATTTCATAACCTGCCGCGAAACAGTAAAACTTGTGGCAAATTATGCTTCGGTTCGAGGGGTGCGGATGCCGGACACATTATATTTGAGGCAACCATATCAGTCCTGGTGAGCAGCAACGTCTCCACGTATGACCTCAGATTGGATTTCTCTCAATTTGAAATGATTGTTTGCTAACACATAAACGATAAGGAGAAATGGTAGGAAAAGAATTAAAGAACACACCCAATAACAAAATATGTGGACACACCTCTTCAAATTCTTAAGCCACGTTACCTACACCTCGAGCGTAAACATGCCATTATTCCAGGGAGCCATTTATGATTTAGCACCTCATGACATAAACACTTAAGTAGTTTATAGAACTACGTAGGAATATATGTATGCATGAGTCATTTACCTTTCCGACTGAGCTCAGAGCGAGTCCTTGGCAATGGCCCCTTTTACATTCATACACATTTATCGATGTAAGTTACGTCACCCCAGTTGCATTATGAAGGCTAGTGGTGTAATTAAATTCGAGCATGCAATAAGCCGTTAAATTAGTTTTTGTTTACTAATCTCCGATACCGGTGCGACGTGCAAGTAAATTGAAGTAGTTTTGAACAAAACCCGTGAAAATGTTTTGTTCGCAATTCAATGGAGAAGTTTCTTCGTTGTAAGTGTTACGGCGAACTTAGGTCTTAGCGTACAGCAAACTTCTCACTTCACTCGCTTGACGCCGTTTGCACTTATGACACCGTTTCTCTTCAATCAATATATTTTGTTGGATAACAAACAGGGGCCCAACAATCGAGTTTGTCATAACATGTGTGTGGTATAAAATAAGATAAAAATAAATAAATAATTTACCTACTTCGTCCGTCCAAAATATATAGAAATAAATAAAATTGGAATGTCTGTTTGTAATATTAAAATAACCGCTTTTTACTAAATTTTTTACAATATTTGTCTGTCTGTTGTTCGGCTAATCTCTGGAACGGCTAGACCGATTTTGTAGGGACTTTCACTGGCAGATAGCTGATGTAGTAAAGAGCATCTTAGGCTACTTTTATTTGAGAATTATCTACGAACTGAATCATTTATTTGTTGATACATGAAGTCTGTAATCCTAGATGAATGCTTCTTGAAAACTGTAATTGTAAAACATGACTTCTGTTTATGTTTAGAATAAAAAAAATAAAAAAAACTTTTTTATATGTTAAATTCTACGCGGACGAAGTCGCGGTCACAGCTAGTCTAGCATAAAATTGAGTTGCAAACGGCCGATCATCATGTCATGAGCACGTAACAATTTGTCACACGTAACTCATTAGCAGGTACAAATACATTATCAGGCAGGTAGGAAGTCCGTGCACGTGACCTGTGTGACGGTTAGGCCAGGCGACGCGGACGCTGATAACGTGCTTGACCTACACAGGTTTCCCTTGTTATTAATCCTTCGTTTTGATTTCAACCTGCGACGGGCGAAGGGGGCCGGCAATTACGTGACGTCACCACGGTTTAACGACCCCATTACAACATACTGTATGAATGAATGCAAGCCGCGTGACGAGTGACGTTTCTGTTCGCCATCGCCAATACATGTTGTGATGCAAGGTTGCCGCTTCTCATTTAAAGATAGGCGTGACGTTCATTTTAATGTAGGCATTTAATCACTCACAATTATAACAATGTTTGAACAGATGTGCTCAATTAAATATGTAAGTATTTGCGGAGAAGACAACGCGATTAATTACGGCGTCAACAAATAAATCGTACTAGCACTGTCTTTCAGCAATACAGTTATTATCACAAAAGACTGAATATTGGTATAACTCAGGTAAATGACACCATTTGACTCTTAGTAAGAGAGGCGAAGTGGAGATAAATTCAAACATTAACACAAGGAAATAAACTAACTAACATTAACTATACATTTCTACGTAAAGAAGCTAGCGTGTCGCGTGCTAACACTGAACTGAACCAAGCTTCATCAACGAAATCGTCCAAATTATTTTAACTATCTAGATTGCTGTTCCTAAAATTATTAAGATCGCGCAACTCACTGGACTACATAGGCACGTTCCAAGTGAAATTATAATAGATGACAGTTAAACGGTCAGCTACCCGATGCGGTAGACGATTACGGCCGGGTCCATTATCCAAGCACAACACAATGACACGATTATCGGGCGGCGCGCGGGTCCGAGACGGCTCGCATTGATTTTACGAAATCCACATCACGGACTCAGAATGAACGGTCTCAGTCGGCCCATTCATCTCGTTTTCATGTACACACCGCCGCTATTGCGATACGAAAGTGAG
>DWAV01002909.1:0-10431 GCA_018231305.1 Noctuana lactifera | reverse complement strand
ATCGGGATTTAGCTCATAAGTAACTACAACTCCATATATTAATATTACCTCAGATAGGACTTTTTGAGGTTGGATGTGGATATCCACTAATCGTAGTCCAGGTTCAGGCCTGGATGCTCGTTTGCTATTCATAACGATCAAAAAAAACTAGGGACCCAGGTATTACTACAATTCTGAAACCATACGTGTAGGTAGTAAATAATTCAGCCACAAAGTCTAGTACAAATAGCGTGCTTGTTACGTTCCTTAAAATAGACTAACAATTTCAGTATTATCACAGAATAAATAATAGTTCCTACTGACGTATTATTGCGCTACTTCGAAGCAAAGAAAGAATTTATAAGGTATTGAACTAAAAGCTTTTTTTCGTAAATGATTAGCAACGAGATCTTGATGTTAAATGGTCACTGCAACCAAAGGACACGTCCACCTTCAATATGATTTCTTGTAGAAAATTCTGTACAAGAACAACTTGTAAGTATTTGGTTAACTTAAATTTCATAACACCACAATGCAAGTACATATATTTTTGATTTAATAACATTTATTTACCTTCTACAAACAACACAACACACGTAGAACACTATAAAATAATAAAATACCAAGGCAAGAAACGTAAACGTGCGATCATTTACAGCAATAAATATGTACTCCACAACTTAAAAGAAAGTGACGATAAAAAACTAACAGAAAAAACATTTTAAAAAAGTAACAGCATAAAATTCAATTGCTTGTATTTTATCTACGAACTGCTTACGGCGTACGACGAAGCAAGAACTCGAATAATTTAATATGCACTTAAACGAACGAAAATGGGGTGTGTAAACTGAAAGCATAGCAGGTTGTTTATTAATTTAAAGGGTCTCTCTCGAATTGCTGAAAGGTAACTTTATAGCCATACAATTTTAATATCGAATTTACTGGTGCTTTAAAATTCTGAACACTTTTGTTAACAGTGAAATAAATATGTTTATATTTAATTACATCAACCCGTATAGTGTAGTGTACCATGCCAATCCACATTCAGAAGGTTCTGGGTTCGATTGTCACCGAGACAGACGTTTAAAAGATGTATTTAAAATTCTATTCCCGGTCTAGGTGATTGTCTACTCGTATTTTTATGGCATTGTGTGTGTCCATGGCACTTACAAGGAATTATGGGAATCCTAGAGCGCTATGAATGTGAAGCGATATTTTAGTTTTATTTAATAGACAACTGATTGACAAACATGCACATGAAAATTAAGTGATTTAATAGAATTTTCTTCGAGCTGATTAAGCTGTAATATCAGAAGAAGATTAATACTAAGAGTAAGGATTAATTATCTAATACTTGTCTCCGTATGCTGTGCCAAGGTATAAGTATTACATTATTAAAGTGTTAGTAATAATAATGTACGTTGATAACACGTTAAACGAGAGTAAACACTAAAATTAATTGAATTTAAATAGTAAAGCCAGTACATATTTTAACTAGATCGTAACAATTATTTTGTTACTGAATAGAAGTTACTATTAAAAGTCAATCTAAAATACCTTAATATTGTAATGAGGAAATAATGCTAATCCCAAAGGCTTTCATATGAATCGTAGAAATAACTTATAGAAAAACGGTAAATAAATAAATTATAGTAAGTAGGTATGTCATAAGTCTATATTGACTTTGACAGAAACACAGCTACATATATTTCACAACGTTCAGTAATCTCAAAAGTCAAAAAGATTATTTTTTTAAATTTTAACCTCATATATGACGTACCTTTGACCTACAGAAGAATAATTTTAATAATACCTATGTATATAAATATAACTAGTAATATAGAAAGTTGTCTTATGATATAAATATTGGCATCTTGATTTGGCGAAGGATCAAAACTTCCCTATGAATCACAATTTTCCCGAAATATTGAAATTTACGATAAGTACGTGCCCACGATGTAAAGATTATGTAATAAACGATTCTTTCGTAGCAAGATTACAGCAAAAACATACTGTTTATCTCCTGCCAAGAATTTGCGTGTAATTTTACTTACGCCTCTTTTTAATTTTTTCAACAAGAAATTGTTAACTGAAACTATTGTAATAGTACTGTGACTATTGTAGAGTGTAGAGTCAACTTACTGATAGCTTTTCAGTTGCTTGACGACTTTCAGTCGCAGCTGGCGTAGACGTGGAGGCGGTCGCCCGCCCGCCCATCGTATTGCGCGCTCTCGTCTGTGTTCCGTAAGCAAACACGTTGAAACAATTTTTAGTGAAATAAAATCAACTAAAACTTAGTGAAAAGTTTATGTTAAGTGGTTCCAGTATTTAGCCTCTGCGGATTGTTTTAGCTTCTCTCTTTAAGGTAACATAATTAATTCAAGTTTTCAAAAATTTGGGTCTCTTCGGTCGAAATGTGGTACAAATTGCATTCTGTGTTTATTTTCAATAATAAACAAAGGAGATATTTTTTAGAACGTATTAAAAACTGATCAATAAATTAATTGTTAAAGACTATCTGACTAAATTGCTTAAATAATTAGCTCATATTATGTGCAAAACGAACAAAATTTTAATAAAATCAATTAACATTAAAAATACCTAAATGAACGTAACGCCAACCAATATTTGTTTTACTATTAACGATATCGAAGGAAGTTGAGAAAACTTATCGAAGCGTTTGTCAATTTCTGAAATACCTAACAAGTGTGAAATATTTTTCCGTGAATATATTTTAGGTTTCATATTAGTTCATACTGACAGCTAAATATAAATTTGTCACAAACGTGGTATTGGTATTATAAGGTAATAAATTAAACTACGTAATCTGTATAAATAATTGCATACATGAATTTCTTAAAACAACACGAGCATGATAAATATGTTTTAGTTTTTTTTAAACATAATATTAGTTTCTTTTACGATATTTTGAGATATTATATCATAGAAGCATTTTCCTAAATCCTTATAAGATGGATCCAAATGGTTGAACCCATTTGGCTAATGTACGTATGCTTTCGTAAAGGCTGTGTGCCAACTTTCAGGCTTCAAATGAGCTCGAATTTGGATATTTTGTGAATTATGGGTCGTCTGTGACAATTTTTTTACTAGGTTTAATAAGGGTTCTTAGCGAACAGAGTTCAAATCCTTTTTTGTAGGTGTTGTCAATGTGTAGACTTGTCAATGATTTCCATTGTATATACACTAGATGCCTTTGACTAACATAATGACAAAATATTCTTATGCCGATTTGAAGGGTGCTTTGACAAAGGTGAAGGCCGTTTAGTTCCGAGGACCTTCACCGTTTCACAGCGATCAGCGCCAATATGGCGATTATCAAATCGCCCCAGAACTATTGTCCCTTCCCTATAGACAATCCAAAGTAGTACAGAGTATTATTATAGAGGTCAGTGAGTATTTTAAAATTATTAGTTGCCTACATTTTAGTAATCACTCTAAGAGAGGTTTTACTTTTAGATATTTGTCGGTACCGTACCGACACGGTTTGGCGATGAGCTTATCGGATCGACTTACGATCAAACATCTAAGTATTTTGATAAAAGGGTTCGACTTCAATAGGTATTATGAAAGCCAATGTCTTGAAGGCAGACTGCGTGTCTACTGCTGCTGAATGCGACGCTCGGCTCAAGTACACGAGGAAGTGCCAGCCCGCTTGCAAATAAACTTAGGATGAGTATAAATAAATCAAACTTTAACCCCCGGCGACATGCTTTCTGTTACAAGGTTTCGACAATTTATTCGAAGTTCTTATGTATATACTATAGATTGAATATTTTGTTGTGAAGGATTTATTTTATATAGAGAGGAAATCTAGTAAAAAAAATTGCCGGGTTTTAAACTCAGATATTTGATTACTTATGGTATTTATTGAAATTTGAGGGGTTGATTAAGTAGTTCACGTAGAGGGTTTCAAACCCTTTCTAAAGAGCGATCAAAAACAAGTGAAAAGCGTTTAACAAGTTAATCAGTTAAAAAATAAACACGAATATAGCTTATTTAAAAAGGTCCCCGAAAACGAGCTGAGCCATTTTTGTTACCATGTCATCCATTATTTATTTATTTTTAGAACCTATTTTGAAATCCACAGGGATGAATTCGCGGCATAGGCATATCACACAATTACACAATATTACACAAATAGGTACATGAAACAACAGGCATTTCTTATCTAAAATTAGTATTACAAATTAATATGGTACCACCTATTTGGTTGAATCAAGTTGAATCAATGTCTCTTCTACACAGTTAGTTGTGACAGTTGTGTTCGCACGCTCTTCAATGTATTAGGCCAAGGACATGTCGTAATATCATGATGACTACAGCTGACTAAATAAGATTATTTTATTCTTTACCCACCGATAAATACCTGTCACAGATATTATTATGATTTTTTCTATAATGTTTGTCATTCTTGAATCGAACGGTTAGTTTACTTAGGTTAGGTTACGTAATACATAATGTTTTTCTGTTCATAAAAATGTGGATTTTTTTAAACTTTCATTTATTGATTTATTGAAAAATCAATAGCTTTTAGTAAATACATAAGTGTGTTCATATCTCAAAACTTAACTTAAACTACGAAAGTTTAATTGCTTTTTAACTTAGGTACTCTTTATATTTTCTAACTGTTCAATGTAAAGTCAAATGAAATGCCTTGTTCCTAAGTAAGAACAATACAAAACCTTAAGATAATAAGATAACCAACATCAGAGAACGGGCGGACAATTCTTAATATAAAACCAAATTTTTTATAGATTTTTGACAATTTTATCAATATGGTAATGGTTAAAAAGTTAATGGATTATTCTAAGATACAATTAATGTAGTTGTTTAGGACGAAATCGAATAACTCATTAGTTTTTTTTATAAATCAAGCGTAGCAAACTGGCAGGCCAGATGGAAAGTTAAAAAAGCTAATGTTAGACATTAGACTAGATCGTAATTTGAATAGGGTCAGCTCTAGCATATCTTTGATATAAAAAAACTGTGCAATACAGATTGTCAAAACTATTAGGCTAAAAGACTTTTCACCGAAATGTATTTTGGAGTGTTTATCTTATAAAAGACGGTTTATAAAATTTACTTAATTTTTCTCGTAAGGATTCGGAGAATGTTGTTAGCGTCTCCTTATTTTCTAAGTAAATGGATACATATAGAATCTAAATCAGCCTTTTTATTTTAACTAAAGTTTAGTAGGTATCAAATTCAATAGGTTTGTTACATTTAAATGTAAATAAACGAATCTTTTGTGTGTAACCAGCGATCCGAAGAAGTCTTATGAATACTTTTAAAACGAAAAATAAAAGACATGATAACAGACATCGCAATTTATCGGTCGAATAATATCTTTGAAAGAATAAAATATGAATCAAGCTACATTCAGGACCTAGAGAATAATAATTATGTGTAGGCAAAGTTCAAGATAAATACGAGTATTTGCACAAAATAAAACTAGTAAAGGACTTAATATTTTCGTTGTCTTTGTACTCCTTAACTATTAAAGCTTTATTGGTACACGAAGACGAAGAACACGAGAACACAAAGAGAACAAAATAGAGTAAGCTTGATATGAGAACAATAAGTTATAGAGTACCTACCACTACATTAACTTCATTGACTGTGAAAATTTAATAAACCGTCTATGTTATTGATTGTATTTCAAGTCTGAAGCGATTAAACAGTAAATAGCACTTACTGGTACAAAAAGAACGATATTTTATTGGAGGTCGCAGTTTTCACGAACGTTTATGAATTTCGTCGATTAGTCGACAACGGCTATTTCAGTGGCGCGCGACCTTCATTGGATATTAATGAGGGAAATTTATCGATTTATTTATTGTTTCCTGATGGTACCACCGAAGCTTACGACAGACGTCGTCGCTTAAATGATGTTGCTTTAATAAACGAAAAATTTAAATGAGCAAAAGTTAACAAATTTAATTAAGGTTAGTTGTCGAGAATCTTTACCAATCCAGATTGATCCAACCAAAGGGATAATGCGTCGTACAGGAAGGTAAGTAATAACAATCTTATCCACAGAATCCTTTACTTATATTAATACTAGCTGACGTGAGAGAGATGAGAAATGATAAGTAATTAAGAATATGTTACTGTGATGATTTCATTGCATCGTTGTTCCTTATCCCATACACGACGTAATAATTTTAATCCATCCATTATAAGCTTCATAAACTCTTTTATGAATAAAGATGCGATAAGGGAAATGCGATGATCCAATACGTGATATGCATGTGTAATACGAGTATAACCGACCGCCTCAACCTCTTTAAGATTCAATGCTATTGAATATTTGGTATCAAAGGACTTCAACTTTGTTATTTCTTCCAGCCAGCGAGGTCTATAAATATAACACCTAAGGTAAGGATACCTGTGGCAACATTAATTATTGTTTTGTCGTAAACAAGCTGAATAAATAAGTTAATAGAAGAATTTGAATAAGTATGCGTTCTTATAAAGTTGCCAATAAAGAATACGTTTAAATTTCTGCCCCAGGAATCGAACCCAGGACCCTTCGTATGGCGGACCAGCGTGGTAACCACTACACCACACGGGTTGTCAGTAAATGTTGCGTTAATTTCCTTATAGACATTTTAAATTTAATTCACTACTTTTTAATCTTATGATATAGAAATATAACCTGGACAAAAGAAAATCGTAATCGTAGTAAATCGTAGAAAATCGTTGGCTCTGATTACGTTAGTTCTTTAATGTCGCCTACCTGCTCGTTACCGCTTTCGTTATTAAATCAGACTGCCCTTTAATCAAGGAGAGAGCCCTGAGTACTTACTTTTGTACCCAGATAGTCTCGTGTTACTGAATACGACGCTCTCAAATTGATTTCAAACACTGCATACCCATTACATGGAATGTGTAAACCAAAGGCTTTAGCTTGGAGCGTTATGAAATGTGAGTGTGTGAAGTTATTTTAAGGTTAAACTTTTTTAATAAGATAAGAATTAGGTATGTATACGTGAAATTTCATTTCACATTTCACGTTTACGCACATTTTGTTGCATGACAGAAAAGAAAGATTAGATGCGACGACAAAGGATACGAGAAAAGAGAAAGACGTATACTCGTAAGTACCTATATCTAAAGGTTAATTTTTTACATGTAGGAAAATAATATACTGGTCTGTATATTATTTTCCTATCTATACCTTTGTTTCCTACAAATACCTAGAAAATAAGTTTTTATATCACTGCATAATTTGTATAATAATATCGAACGTGAATAAGTTGAACTTGACAGAAGTAATGTGGAAACCGGGCTTTGGTCAAGGGCCAACATGCAATACTGAGATTACACTGAAGCACGCCATTTGTGATTTACTTAACGTAAGTAGGTTTACGTAATAAAATTTGAAGAGAGTGTTATTTATACCCTATCTTCTTAAATTTTTCACCACATTACAATGTCAACTGGTGGACTGGAAGAAAACGCTGTTTTAGCGTTAAGATCGCCGCTTGTATTGTCCTTTTTAAGTCTTATTTCGATATGTTCTTTATGATGTACAACAAAAAGTATTATTAATATTGAAGTACTTGTAAAAACACTAAGTTTTTTTGCTGAACTTTGCTGCCTAACAGAAAAGTGAACAATTTTATTATTTATTATATATATTTCTTATGACTAACGTATAAAGTGTGCAATTTCAAGAACTCCAATATATTTTAGTGGTTTCCTTTCAGGAATACGTACTTAATTAATTTCTTTGACAATCTATGCTTTTGGCAGGATTCTTGTGCGCAAGTATTTAAACAAATTTTACTTTCTGCGTGCCTTCTCTACGCTGTAAGGTATTAATATTTTATTAAGTGTACAGTTTTAATATTAATTGCGTGCTGTTTGCGCTTAATTTCATTCGTTTGTTAAGGTATAATTTCTTTCCATGGTGAAGAAAAATTGATTCAAAAATTGTAGTTTTATATCAAAATTTTTCAATTTAAATCATGAATGAAAGCAAACTTTTGCTGTAGCTGAGCTGAAATACTCTCACGCAAACGGCAAATAGTTGGGCGATTACCAAGTAAAACAGAATTCTGTTGTTTATTGGAATGGTCATTAGTACACGACACATATTATGATACCTTTTCTATTGTTAGATATTACATTTTATACCTATATTTAAATCACTAGGAACGAGAAAAATAAATCGTTCCTAGACTAATCTAACTTATTATTCTTCTGGAACAAATGTTCATTTCTTGTATGCAAAACTAATGTCAATAATATAATAATAATGGTTTTTTACTAAATATGAATGACGATCGTAAAGTAGGTAAACTAATAATATAATTTTAAAAGGATGTAGGTACCTATTCACTTTTGTCACAGACCTACGTTTTGAAGATGAAATTAAAAAGCCACGAACTTTATTTGTCAACTAATTTCATAATGTAGGCAGGCTTCGAGAATAAAAGAGTTTCAAAACATTCCATTAATGTAGAGAAAGGGACTCCGCGCAGCAGGGAAAGCTTCCAATGGTGGCAATGACCTTGAGCGGTTTACCTTTTTTATACATGTTTTTATATTCTCATTAAATACATATTTTTAACCGCCATCTAGTAAATTAAAGTAAGAAAAAGATAAAACATCAAATTGTTATTTAAAACTGTCCTAATATTATTTAAAACTATGAATGAGGAAGGACCTCGTAAACGTTTGAAACTAGTCGGGCATTCTCGAAAAATATATCTACGTGAGTTTGTACCTACTTAAAAAAAATAATTAGGTGTGCCAGTAAGAAATAATTTCTAGGAAATGTTGCTACAGGCACCCTACATTCTATGGCTTTCCAATCACGGAGCCGTACGTGTCATCATCGTCACATATTACAGCCGCGCATTAAATTTTATTGACAACAGCTATTAGGCCCCATTTTAGGGAAAATCGATCGACCGTAAATTTGCTTCGATTACGTAGAGCCTGTGTGTGTTATTATAATCTTCAATCAAAATGTAGCTATTTTTAGAAGTATACCATCAGCGTAAAAATTGTTACTTTCGTGATTTAAAACGGAAGAAAGTTAGAGTAAAGAGTAAAAAGTTTTTGTTTATATTATTTGTTTACTGTGCAGTTTTCATGTCAAGTTATAAAATTATTTGAGTGAAGTTCTTAATTACAATGAAAGTTACTGGCTAAATCCGAGAAAAATCTTGAGAACTAAGTGCCTGATATAAAACTATCAAATTAGACAAATTAGTCAAATTACATTATTTTATATAAATTACTTACATACCTACCTATGTTTTGGTTAATATTATACTTGATTATTGTTATTATTATACAAAGTAGTTATTATAACTTTACTGTAATAAATTAGATTATTCAAACCTAACCTTACCGACATAATTCTATTTTTGGTGTGCTCCCAACAATAGCTTAAGTAATTGGAACCAATCAATGAACAATCAATAAACCAAAAATGGAACCAATAAAAATTTACGATTTATGAACAGGGTACGTACAGCAAAACTGATGAAGTTATGTAACAACATGAAACATAGTAACTAGTCAAGGTGGCTATTGTTTATCTTGATTGAAATATTTTTATTTTTAGATTGGAGTTTTCCTTTCGAGGTAACGCGGTTATATAACAGATCAACTTTGCAGACATTTCGAAAAGCTTCACGTGTTTGAAACGTGTTCTGTAGTGAAATTTTGGAGTTGACGTTGCTATGGCACTTTATTTGTGTAAACATCATGGTTCTGCGACATAATATATAACACTATAACATATATTTAACACTACACACTCACAGTGCCACACTAGGATTCCCTGTGTCGTGGGGGCCATGGACACACACAGACAATTACACAAACACCCAGACCGGTAACAGAAATTTAAATTCATCATTTAAATTTCTGCCCCGCCGGGGATCGAACCCGGGACCCTTCAAATGGCGGACTGGTGTGGTAACCACTACACCACACAGGTCGTCATATGAATAAATTCAATCCTCGCTACTTTATAGTTGCAGTAGAAACCTACAGTTTTGTAGTTGTTAAGCTGTCTAATTAAATCATTTGTTTGCTATAAAAGTAACTTTACTGTATAATTTTACTATGTTATATATGACATAGAATAATGTTTCGCAAAAACTACTAGGATACGCTTTATGTATTAGGAAGTTCGCATCCGTTGTACGGTGACGTGGGAAGAGGAAGTCATTACAAAGAAAAAAGACAGAGATAAAAAGATAGAGGCAATGATTCGTACAGGTTGAAGGAGATTGTGTTTATGGTAATAAAACATGCAGGACATTATAGCTATCAATTGGTCAGTGGTCATAATTATGTTAAGCTCGTCTATGTGATTATTATTAATTGAAACTCCAACAATTTTTTAGGTGGTAGAACTTGTATGGTTCGACCGGGGAAGTACCACCGCTGCACCCATGTCTGACG
>DWAV01002908.1:0-10436 GCA_018231305.1 Noctuana lactifera | reverse complement strand
GCCTTCCTCGATAATTGGACTATTTTACTCTAAAAATATTTTTTAAATAGGTTCAAAATTAACGCATTCAAACTAACAAACTCTTCAGCTTTATTTTATTAGTATAGATTAAAGAAAACTCGAGAAACACGCTGTTGTCGCGCATAAAATAGTAAATAAATGATTTTTTTAATTAATTTTAGTGTTTCTTGTATCTATTTATTACATGTTAAGTTTATAGCATCTAACATACCATAATAATGAATTTTAGCTTTGTCAACATTTAAATTTTAAAATACAATTCAATATGAAACGGAACTACGGAACAGAAAGAAATATCTAAGAAATAGATAATAAGTTACAGCAACGTATGTTTTTGTATGAGTGATGTAGGTACCTACCTATGATGAATAATAATTTTGTTACCAATTTTTATTGATTTCTGATGACATAATAGTTAGTAATAAAATACCTATAGGTAGGTATAATGTTTCATTAAATACGATTATATTTAGAAACATAACTAACTTATTTAAAAGGATTTAAGATAATCATAATAAAAGAACCTCAAAGTGCTAAGTAACGAAAAATGTATTTAAAAACACAGGTAGCTCAAACCTCCAGAGGATTACGAAGCAAAATCCAATAAATAGTCAAAACATGTCAAAATATCCGTCAACATTCGCATTCGTACATTTACAAATTATCCCTTTAGTGCAATGAACTGCCTCGGCTGCAGTATTTAAAGGGTCTTTGAAACTATGCGACCAAAGGGTTAGTAGTCCCGAACATTGTTTAGTTCTATTGTTTGAGGGTTGTAACGAATCCGATTAGTAGGTTTTTGTAAATATTTAATTCCTTCGAAGCAAGTCAAAGAAGTGGTTAAGACAAACCTTCTCAATTGTTAGCATTTTTTAATTTTACAGCTCAGGTATTTATTTTTCAGAAAAAATGCGAAACTATTTTTTAAGTTAGGTCAAAAACAATTTTCAATTGCATTTCACTTAGGATTTACACCTACCATTGATAAAACCGATAAAAATTATGATTACTATAGGTAAATAAAATAATATTTTCTTGTAATTAAAAAAATATTATTTGTTATGTCATGGGTTTTACTAAAACACGATTGAATTTAATTAAAATAGGAATGTTAACTCCTCTTTATTAATAGCGCCCCTGTGATTGACTAGAGAAGTACAAAAATAGATTTATAAATAATCAATCTTATTTTAAATAATAGAATTATCTAACGCTAAAATTTTACAATCTTATACATTTATATGAATAGGAACCATTGAACTTATATTAAAATATAATTATTTACAATAGCATTAAATTAAACTAAACCATTACCTAAGTATTAAACATACCTAAAATATAGGTACATACCTATACTTAGTGACTATAGTGCTATAAAAAATATTTTAATTGGAATAGATTGTGTAATGTTATTCTCTTTGACATTTTAAATTTGTAAAATGTAATGTTATAAAAAGGGAAAAGAAATTTTGATTAATTAGACACTTATATTCTCCACCAATTCGCACTAGAGCTGGGTGGTGAACTATTCACCAGGTCTTCTCCGGCAGTGCGGAGAGACCCATGCACAACATTGGACCATACAAAAGAATTGCAGGCAGATACTTCGATATAAAAAAAATAAAAAAAAGGTTACTTAAATATTTTTGAATTTACAAACACAAGAGCTGTTAAAAAGCTTCTATTTATCTAGCTATAGAACACTTAGCTTTAAGTTTCAATCAGTTCTATTAATCATAATAATAATTATTATGTAATTTTACAAGTACACTACTACACTACTAAATAATATACAACTATAAGATATGTTAAGATGATTCACTGATTTCTACTAACTAATGAAAATAACTACCTACTCAATAATCTCTATAAAATCAGTTATTTTAACACTTGTCGATCTTGTAGTCATACACTATATCGCCCTATGCTTATTTCTTTCTTATAAACATACATAATTAATTTGTGTCACATTTTTTGGACCATTCCCCTATACCCTGGTTGTATTAAAGAATGATGAGAAATATCAGAAGGTACATGACCTAGTTGTGGCCCAGATTGATTAGTCAAATGATAATTTGTGTAATTGGAAATACCGGTGATTTGATGTCTTGTATCAACATATTCAGTCATGTTCCCAACTTTTGTTGCTGCAACGTCATCAATAGCGTAAGGATCGGGGGACGTTGACAATTTCCCGTCTTTCTTGGCCTTCATCCTTCTATTTTGAAACCATATCTTAATTTGTCTTTCAGTCAATCCAAGAGCGTGTGACACTTCGATTCTTCGCCTTCTCGATAAATATTTATTAAAGTGGAACTCCTTTTCTAATTCCAGTGTCTGGAAACGGGTGTAGGTTTGTCGAGTCCTTTTTGATCCTTCTTTCTTATCTTCGCCTAAAAAGGAAATATTAATAATTAGTCAAAAATTTGCCTAAAGCTATAATTTTTATAATATAGTAATACCATTATTATTAGCTATATCTTTTAGTACAAAATAAAAATCTTACCAATTGACTTCATCCATGGATAATATCCTTGTGCATCTGGTGCAGCGGCCATGTTACTTTCGGTATAATCCCCATTGTCCCCGCCTGCAACAACCCTCGTCATATCCTGACAGTTCTCTGCGGCATCAAGTGGTGACGGTGCACTATCGCCTACTACCGGCGCCACACCCACATTACCTTTCCTCTTGATCTTTGGTTGATCTTCCGCGGGAGTATCGAATTCACCATGAAATTGCTGCAAATTGCGTTTCTGCTCCACTTTATTTTCAGTTTGCTTCCAATTATCAGTTTCAGTGGACCGGAACATCATTCGCTGCATTTCTTGTGAATATGTTTTGTCATTGTATTTTGTAAAAAACTGTTGTGCTTTCTTATCTTTTTGCTTTGTCAAAGCCAATTTCATATTTGGTGTATCATCTTCAGGTGTAGCACAATTAATGGTACTTGATACACTATGTGGAGAGCCATAAGCAGTTTCCGGCAAGCTATGCTGACTTGGTGAATTAATTGATCTAGTATCTTCAGTTTTATTATCTAAGGAACCAATGTTGGCTATAGGGTTAAATCCATGCTCATATCCATAGTTTTCTTGATGCTGCGTATAGTAGTTCATTTCACGCCATTTATTTATAATATCTGCATTAGTTTCATTATTAGTACTTACATAGTTTGCCGGAGAATTTTGCCAATTAGTAGGTTCCATTTTCACAACACCATTTGTTTCTGGGTACATTCTGTTATGTCCATTCGAAACATTAGTATAATCACAATTTTGAGCGTAAAAGTTATTCTGGTAGTTATAAAAGTTGGGTGGTGCTCCTGGATACTGGTAATTATAGTTATGGGATTGTCTTGCACTTTGAGCATTTATATCAACACTATTGCTCCACATTTCACTGGATACACGATTGGTAGTAGCAACCGATGACATAATGTTAGCACAACTCTTCCTTCACTTTCACAAACTTCATAGATTTAAGCAATAATACTGAACTGCGTGGGAGATGCTCCGTCTCCTAACTTGACTGCGAAACGAATGCAGTAAGTGCCAGCAGGCGATCGACCCTAACAAATGTAATACTTTTATGTGACCTAAAAAAAGTTAGGGGTACTTTCAACAATAGCGTCGCCATTGTCCCTTTGCAAAGTTGTAAAACCAGTTTCGATATCTCTTTCTAACTCGTGGTGACATTGAGTTTTGTCATATGATTGAAAGAGACATAAAATTTGTTCATTAGAGGGGATAGTTTGCGAATGTCCTATGAATGTTTACAATTGCCGATATTCCCAATATCCTTTAGAAGTGTGCGTGCGCATTGTGAAGGCAAATCATTGATTGCAATCGATCTTGGTGTGAGTGAGAGAGGGTGGTGTAGATTGATTTTATTCTATTATTGGTTTAGCGTAAAGCCACGTATATGTGTCACTGTGTTGCATTTGCGATTGCTTCTTATACAGGCTGTTATTTCATTATAATTTCTGGAAAACCTACTAGAAACAAGCCATTTGTTACATGCATTTAATATAGGTAGAAGGTAAATAAAAATTGATAACAAATCAAACGATGAAATCTTCGATCACTAATAGATTAGATACACAATAAGCAACAAAAAACGTGCGCACCAAATGTGAATAAGTAGGTAGGGTTATAGGTACCTAAGTAGGTACGTTTTTTTACCACAAAACTTTTTAAATGCTAGTAAGAGATTTTGAATTTTATAAAATGGTGATATCTATACAGATTTTTTTTTTATATGTATTTTTTTATATGATTATAACTAAAAATTAAGAGATAACTAAAGTATAAACGGAGACTCCCAATAAAATGTTGTGTTGTATGTACAAGTGCAATGAATATCCCTTACGTTTTTTACTTCTTTTACATGGTTTCGATATGAAATAAAAAGATTTCAATTCAATTCAATTGTTTATTTTGTCATAAAGTATACAAGGTGTTAGGTTTAGGTACCTATATAATGTAAAGTAATATTTAATACACTTTGTCATTCTACTGACATACAATATTAATTTACGTTAATTTTAATTTTGTTTAGCACAATAAAAACCATATATTTAAAAGAGAATAATAATTTTAATTTAGACCTTAATTGATTGGGATAGAAAGTTTATACACCCCGTAGAAGCTACAGAGTGTAGCGAACAGAAGAACATAACTCATCCGTCGCAACAGTTGACTCGTTGGTCACACAAAGGCACAGTATGTGATCGTGCGCGTGCGACGCTTCTTATTAATTTATAGTTTATGATAATTTTTCAGTTTGGCTGATTAAGTCGTCAACTTTTACAAAAATCGCTAGTGAAAATATTTAAGACGAGTACGTTCTCTTAAGTAAACTAATATTTACATAACTCGTTCTATAATACTTACGCTCAGTTACAATGAAAATAGCGTCAAAAAGAAATCTCACGCGCGTCCAAGCCGCTTTGCCGGTGCCTAGTAAGTAAGGTAGCTACATTATTATAAGAAGATCCGAAATATTGCATACCTATTGCTTCACATTACATACGAGTACAACGTTGACTTGAATAAGTTATCAATAACTTGTTTGAACGTAGGTAAATTGCCTAGTCATGCAACGTACGCACTATTGTGCACCCAATAGTAAGGTCCGTGCGACATATGCACACCTCCCGAATCCCGCATCTGTTCAGTTACTCCGACATGCGCACACCCACTGACGTCGCCTATTGTAATACCAGCTTTATGTGTGATATATGGCGTATTCACTATTATTATTATTATTAGCGATTACTAAACATTCGTGGTTTAATTTTTGTATATGTAGTAGGTAGGTAGGTACTGCACCTATGAATATTTTCTAGTTAGGTTTGTGTGTGACTGAAAATTATTTCCTATCATTGCAATATTTAAGTAGGAAAGAAGTACGCCGGTTTCTAAAAGGTTAATTAATGATAAAAAAAATCAATCTGATTTTCTGTAAGTTAAAGAGCGTTTTCCCACGAGACACCACATGATTTAAGAAACATGCGTCGCGCTGCACACGACCTGTTGTTTATATTTTACTCACGAGCAAAGATTTCAGCAGCGAGTGTAGCGATACATCAATCGCGTCAATCTTCAAAGATTGTTACTATTATTGAATAAAAAACAAATATGACACACCATTTGAAATGCAATATTCGTAAATCATCATCGTGAAATAATCGAGCCTGATTATAAAAAAAAACATTAACATGTCATAATATTTGCAAGCCATTACCCATTTATGTAAACGATCGTTTCGATTTTTAATCAAACAGGAGTGATCATGGTTTTTTAAAAGCAAATAAATAAATGTTTGGTGGCCAGATTAAGCGTAGCGATTCTCCACCTCATGCCTCTGACTAAGCTTTCAGATAAAAAAACTTTTATTTCAATTTCACACTGAATTCCAAAATCAATTTCTATTGAAGCCCATTTTAACTTCTGCCGCAGTAAGATCGTAAATTGAGTTTATTACAAAATGCTAGTTTGAATTCTGGTGTATTCGTGATAGAGTTTAGTTTTCTTAGGAACAGTTTAAAACAGCGAATACCATTCATTGCTCTGTCAGTCCAAAAAGATTTCAAAAATGAAATTTGTTAGCTCTTATTCAGCTGGTTATAAAACACATTTCGGTTGCGCAAATTTCGACTTACGTTCTCGTCATAGGTACTGCCGCTGACAATGTGCTACCATTAATCTTGCGAAATCAATCGATGGCTTATTCAGAATATTGTATTTGGTTTTACCGCGGACCTTTTAGCTGTGTTTACTTTGGACTTTTTCTTCAATTTATTACTAGACCGAAAAAATATTTGACATCTGTCGCAGTGCACTCCGAGTTTGTTAGTTCACTGCTTGATGAAATTTCTTCGAATTCAGCATAACAAAGTATGTAATTTTGTACTTCAAAAAAGCCGACAGAAGCTTACAGAAGGCGGTGACTTTAAGAGTAATAAAGTTTTATTACCCTTTTGCTTAGATGTTAAAACAATAGAATAGTTTCTACAAAGTCTTATCATTTAATATCTGTCTAACGCCAATAGAAAGCCAATTTTGAAAAGCATGTTACCTGCTCTTATTGTTTGCGAATCGACTTAAATTTTTGAAATTATTAATATGCATTCAAATACATAATAAAATGTTTAAAATAATAATATTTAAAATGTCTAACGTAAGTTAAATTCAACCAATTTCAATTTAATAAACTAGTAATCACACATAAATCGTCCTTATATACTCTTTATTTACCTACTTATAAAGACTTAGATATTAAAATCCGTTAAATTGGTGAAAGTTTAACCTAATAAAGTGAAAACAAGATAGTGTCCACGCCAGTACAAACTAACTACGTAGTAACAAGACTTACAATGTCAACTTGGTCGCGCTTAATGCCAACAATTGAATAATTATGTGAGGGTATTGTCTAACTCCATTATTTTGTCAACTGAACGCCCGTTGACAGTTAAAGTGGTAAATTTGAAGATTTATTGCCCATACGTTCGAGGAATAAACGGGGTCTAAGAAAAGGCAGTGGTACCGTAAGTGACAGCTGATTTTCGATTCCTTAAAGAGTGTCTATCGGAAAATTATTCTCTTTGAGAGTTTCGAAAAGGCGCTTTTTTCGAAGGAAAGTTATGAATTATGATGAATGAAATAGCATAAATAGAGAAAATTTCATTTTCATTTCCTTTCAATTATTCATTTATTTTCTAAAATCCCATGCTTAACATAATGTGACATTATTAAATTAACTTTCCTTATTACCTAGTAGAAGTAGGTAATTCCTCAAACATTTGAAATGTTTAGAGTAGTAAAGCGATAATTGTAAATAAAAACGCCTCATTTTCATACTTTCTTATTTTTATGATGGCTTCTTTTTGCGAAATGTTTAATACGTATTTGCAACTTTTTTCCCAGTTGACAAACAATAGCGCCTAAATGAATTTTGTAGGTACATCAGCTAAGATGCTTGTAAACAAAGGGTCGGTGTTTTAAAAAGTAGTATGCAATAAAACAAACAGATCTGAAAAGATAAGGGTGTCTTTTATAAACAGTATTTTGTTTAACTATAATAGCAGCAATAAGCATTTGTATTTTGTATTTGCACGGCTGCTTTTTTCAACTTTTTCGTTCAACCTTGTAACTTTGCCGCCCAAGGTGTTTGACGTCAATACAGATGTGATTCGTACCGTGTCAAATGCATTTTTAAAATATTTTCTTACAAAAGTGACTTAATATTGCATAATATAAATTTTGTCTGATAATCATGGTAGTGTATCAATGTAATTGTATATTTATAATATTTTTAGATCTAGGTAGCGTAAGAGATCTGTATATTAGAATAAGATCACTTATAAAACTATATTCCTGCAAATAAAGTCTAAATAAATAAATCATGAACATCAACCAATGATCATCAAACAATATGAGAAATATTGTTAGACCTTACTTTAAGGTCCAACAAAAACTATACTAGTTATTGTTGGACCTTAAAACTCTACCAATAATAGAGTTTGAGGTGAATGATGGTGAGTATGGGTACGGTAGAGCTCGATCAGCAAACAGACGCCGGTCAACTGTGCAGGCATAATCTCTAGCTGCGGCATTAGCGATACCATCGTAAAGGACAACGTACACAGAATTATTAGACGGTTCTTGTTGGTGGTCGACTTACGATTTATTCTATACAATATTATACAATAGGTATAAATATTCTTTAGTTGCACCAAAAAACACAGATAGGAAAATAAAAGATAAAATTAAAAACAGTAATGTACAAAAAGTAATCTTATCGTTAAGCAGCGATCTCTACTAGACAATTTTAGTGTAGAAATCCAGTTAGAGACCAAAAATACAAAGAAGTACCTACACTAAACGATCGACAGAATATACAGAACTATAATCAGTAAATTCCCATTCTTCCCCGACTGAACTTTATAAGATCTACAATCTACATCATTGCTGCAAAAAAAGATTAAATTAATACAAAGTGTAATATCTTATTTTAATATGCAAGTTCAATAAGATTTGGTAAATCTCTTAACTACCACAACATTTATACAGTACACAGTACATTTACACAGTATTTAATATGCTGTGTTGCTGAAAATGAATCTGTTGGCCTTTCGACAATTTATTCCCACATTGTACCTTTAAAGAGAGTATTTTATCTTTGACTAAAATATCGAACCATCGTAAGCGTCAGTCCTTAGCTGCCCCTCGCTGCACAATCATTAATCAGAGCTTCGACCCTGGACTCTTACAATGGGGAATGTTCAGAACGCGTAGCCCGCGTGCGATCCATTAGAATAACAATAATTACTCTTCCGTTCGCAACGTCATAAGGAATCCCTGTTCGGCCGATCGGAATCAAAAGTTTAAACACTGCGTGATCAAGTTGTGGTATAGGTATTGTAGATACCTCAAGCTATATAAAGACATAGAACTGATCATCACTTCAAGGTTAGTAACTTGAAAAAAGTGTTAGTAAAAGATATAGGACATCACTTTTTACTAACTCTTTTTTTCAAGTTACAAACTTATGACATTCAAAAGTCGGTATTCAAAGTTAGGGAACTTTATCAAATTATTATTTAGATACTTAATTACTTTATTTGACTTACCTGTTCGTTTAAATAAATACGTGGTCACAAGTTAATATTAATAATGTTATTACGAGTCCGTATTTACATCATATACCTACCTATAATATAATTATTATGTACCTATAGTAAAAGTAAAAAAAGTACCTAAAGATGCATCTTATAAGATGTTATCCTAATTTTGATGTTAGAAAAGCGAAATTAAGCGAAGCGGTAGATGATTGAGTATTATTTTTTACAATATATTATCAGATAGCATCGTAAAGTTTCCACCGATATCGTCTAAAATTAGCGGTTAGACAATTCTAGTGCAGTAAATCAGATTCGCTGAAGGCAGAGACAGGGTGTGCGTGATTCTAAACAAAACATGGCCGCCGCGGACGCTCCAAGAAAAACACCGCGGACTGATTTACGAGACAATATTATTCCAGAAATGTGCCCGAAATAAAATTAATCACGAAAATATGAGATTAACACAGATTTGCATATCCACTTCCAACAAAGTTGGGAAATAGTTTGAAATAATATTAAAAATAACTTATGGGTAAGAGTTTAGATACTGCTAACGGCAAATCTCTGGTTAATAACAGGGGAAAGGCAGTCATAGCCCCACGTTCGAACATTACAATTTTTTTTATTATTTAAATTAAATCAAGTATTTGTGTCATAATAATAATAATCCAATATTACTTACTTACTTTAACATTTGTCCTTATTTAGATTATATATTTTTTTCTACAGTAGATAGGTACCTACTAGAGTAGAGTTGGTACTAAATAAATATTATTCAGTTTGACTCTGCAAGCCGATCAATGACGAAGACTGATCGGTACCCGATTGAATCGTCCTGTTTTTTCCGACGTCTTACCATATCATGTGTGTATCGTAAATGGGAAGAAGGTAAAGCATAGAGCCGAAGTAACAATAGTTTTATTAATCAGAACAATGGTATCTAGGTCGTGATTACGTTGGTGTGAATATATGATTACTTATAATTTAAATAGGTTTTCACCCTTTTGTAATACTTTTTTTTTTAATTTTTAACTTTGTTCTTAATTTCACATCTTAGATATGGGTTACTTAAAGTATTTTTATTTAACTCTAGGGAAATGAACTGATTACATTGGAAACGATCAAGAAAAAAAAGCGAAAATAATTAACGCCGCATTGACTATTTTTGATGACATTATTATAATTATCTCCACCAATCCGCATTGGAGCAGCGTGGTGGCAGCGGCGTGCATAGGATTATGACACTGGGTATGCAGCTGAGTAGGTACTTTGGTCACAAAAACTTTTT
>DWAV01002907.1:0-10436 GCA_018231305.1 Noctuana lactifera | reverse complement strand
GTACTTCCCGAACGCGCGCGGCATGGACATGGAGGGCGGTATGCGCGGCGTGATGCGCGCGCCCGCCATGATGCGCATGCCGCACTACCCGGCCGGGTTCAACTCGCCGCCCAAGATGGGCGGGGACCCGTTCGGCGGTGGACCGGGCGGTATGTGCGGGCCGGCGGGCGGCTTCCGCGGCGGCAAGGCGCCCATGGGCCCCGGCGTACGTATGCCGGGCGCGCAGCCACTGCCTCCCTCCATGGGCGGCCCCGGCGGCTTCAAGGGGCAAGGCTTCGCGATGCCCTCCACGCAGGACCCCAACTACGCGGCGCAGTTCCACAACTTCCAGCAGCAGCTGTACGCGACGGGCAGCCGCGCCGCGCAACCGCACCAGGGCTACCCGCCCTACCAGCCGTCCAAGTGATGCGCGGACCGGCGGCTGACCCGCGCCGCTCCGCTCCCGACACGCCCCCCGACGTACACCCCGACCCCGACCCCGACTCCGACCACACCTGCGCCTCCACACGACGCGAACGTACTTAATACTCTATTGTTTTTGTACATCCGTCAATTTGAGAGATTGAAATATTTTATTACCGGTTTCGGTTTTAGTTTGTCCACGTATTATTGTGAGATTTTTTTAATCAAGATTGATATGTGTCAACTTGCATAGTGGTTTTATTGTTTTTTAATTAGTGTATCGATTTCACTTAGATCGTTCTAGATTCTTGACTGAGTATAATTTTTTACGTTAGCGAATGCGGAAGTGTTTGTACAAATTGTACAAATCTAGAAGTGTTATTATTGTGTACTCTACATAATTTAAAGTACAGTTTTAGAAATATTTTTTTGCTTATGGCAATATTATAGTTATATTTTTTTTCTATACACAGACTCCAGAAATTCAGTGTATTGGTTCCTTTACTTAGCTATTTTTTTTATATATGATTCCTATGCACACAGATATCTAGTCAATTTTGAAATTAATGCCGACCCTGTGTTAAAGTGTATGTGTAACAACCGAGTCCACAGTTTGGTTACTTTCGTGAATGAAGTACATAATTAATATGTAATAACAATTTTTGTCCATTTTAGTTTTAGTTCGTCCAATTTATTGTCAGTGAATTAGCTTATTTTAATTATTTTGGCTCAGTGGCCAGTATAACCTGGAACTAATGTACTAGTTTAATGTAACGACTATGTTATTCCTGTTTTTTGATCTGATTGCAATTTTTTCTGTCTTCCATACCTTTTTATAAACTCTTAAACGTAACAATAAGAGTGAGTACAGGATTTTCGTATGCATCCTCAATGAGGGAAAAAGGCAGGATCGCAGAACAAGTCGAAGGTAGTCTTACTTATAAATAATTAAAAGGTACTTAAAAACTCTGATGCCATATCGTTTGCCACATGAATTTAATTTCGTGATATTATTTTGAACTGTCTATATTTAATTTATTATTATCTATGAAAACCGTACGAACAACGCCAACGTTTGATTTGAAACACTTACGTATGGCAGAGGATAGATAGGGCATGTTCTTATGCTAGGCTAGTAGTCGCACATTGTGGATGTCAGTGGGCTTCGAGCTTCGGTATATAATGCCTTGTTTACGAAGCGATGCAGCGCTGAAGCGACGACCCCGCCCCGGCCGGCGCCGACCGACGTCTGATGAGATTACGAAATGCGTGGCAACCCTGTGGGATACAGCACAACTGTCCAGTAAGACACCCGCTAGAAATTAGATAGTCTTAATTTAAATGTAATTATAATGTAAGGTAAACAATGGTTCTTGTTTTAGGATTAAGCGAAGAGCAATGATATAAAATAGTTTGTGTAATATTGGATAAGAGATGAAATTAAGATGCAAACTATTGGTTGTGATTCTGACACAATTTGTTAAGTTGTTCGTAGATTTGTCACATTGAGAGTAATTGTGGTAACTTAACTGAGTAAGGCCCTTTTTATTTTTTTGTTTTTGGATATTTTTTACTTGTCGTTCTCGTTTGTACATCGCTAACAATAATTGTACAGAGTACTTTTGGACTTAATTTAAGGCAATAAATGTATTTATTTTATAACTCGTGATGTAAGAATTTATTCTTAATTATTATAAAAAAAATATATAATATGCTTGTAACACATGTTTTATTTTTATAGTAAAATAAGACTCCTTAGAAAAGATTTTGAGATTGAATGGAATGCATCATTGAAGAATACACTGCCAAAAATCTCATTTAAAAATAACCTCAACGATCATCTAAAAATTAATTCATCAAATCTATCATTAAGCAAATCATGCAATAAATAAAATTATTTTAAATTGTTTAAAATATGTAAAATAATTGCGTAAAGTGTACATAATCTGGTGCAGCCTCTTGAATACATTGCATAGTTTGCATTCTTATATCCGTAGTAATAAACTGATCGTTCTAGGGAATAAATGGGAGTTACTTGATCCATCTAAATAATTTTGTATCTTAGAATAAGTAACAAAATTATTTGACTTTCAAAGAGAGTACCCGGCTTAGTCAAATTTATTATTTAAATAGAAAACACTCATGTTTTTAAATTCGGCTTTTTTAGTAAAAATTTGAAATAAACCGCGAATTTTATGAGTCATGAGTTGCCTCAATTGTCACCCTTTTTTTAAATCTGGCAATTATTATGTTCACAAGTCTCAAAGATTGTAATAAATATAGTATATCTATCTTGTTTTTGTTTTCTCTACTTAGTCTGTGGTATTTATTAAACTCACAGATTCCTTTACTTAGATAATTAAACATTTAACTACAATATTATTGTTATTAATTTGAAACCTTCATTCACAAAGTATTTATTTATGTTATCAAAATAAATTGAAAGTTAATAAAAAATATTTTTTTTATTAACATACCACAATTTATTAATGTCTCTATTGACGAAAGTGGAAAATTACTCATTCATTTATTCGAAATTAAAAAAGTAAGAAGACTTGTCTATGGAATCACAGAACGGAATCTTGTAAAAGATTAGGCCATTTCATAAAACAAATGTATAGTTACTCGCAGAAAATATCTTCGGGACAGTTGTATTTATTTCAGCTTTGCATTTTATTGTAAATTATATTGTGAGCCGCATTATAGGTCCACAGGAAAGGATTCGTCTTCGAGTGTTGCAGAAGGGTTAGCAGTCCGATTCTGCAATAGAAAAAGATTTGCATTGAAAGAAGACGTAAGGTAAACATCGATTTATTTTTGCCTAAAATGGAATCAGCCGATAAAAATATAAAGTAGAGCTGGTTACGCGTACATTGTTGTGCCTTGAGTGTTTATAATTATTTTTAGTGCATCCTTGTACGAAATGAAAGTTTGACTTATGCCACATATTCTTTTGAATGGCAGCTGGGGGACGTATCTTTAGTTGCAAGAATAGGTATTTGATATGCGACGTAAACGTCGTCCTGATTATAATAGTTTGTTGCTTTGATAATTCAATCAGCTACAAAATGTTCCTGACGTGGACTAAAAGTTCATAGAAAGGGGGGTCTTGATTGTTTTTTCTACTGTAAAATGTCAAATTGTGAACTTGTCAAAGCTAGGTTGACTCATTGTTGCTATCATTCTAAGTTTTTGTGTTGAGACTTATAAATATTGTTTACAACCATATTATAATATAATATTCAAAGTAGGTATCCAGTAGGATTTTTTTGTTATTTAAATTCTTGCAGTAAGTTCTGGATTTTTCTTTTCATTCTTAACACCCAAGTTTGATATATGTGGCAAGAAAAAGAGTTTATATGAGGCTAAAACCTTTATGTATATCCTATATCCTGTGAATCATTTACTGCATACCAAGTATAGAATAGAACAACAACTTTTGTTTAGTGTGAGATAAACAAAAGCTTCACATACAAGAACTTGTTATAAAATCAAGTTTTTTTAATTGTTATTGTGTTGTTAAAGTCAGTAGGTGCCACACTTTCACTTGTATGTTTAAGTATGTTACACATAAATGATTTGGGATGGTGTCTTCATAGGTTTAAAACCAATCTAGTAGATGAGAATATTAGTGAACTGTTAACCTAATGAAATATTTAGAAAGTAATTATTAATAAATTCATGCTACACAAAGAATACAGTTAAAAACAAACCTTTTATTATGGGACATAAATTAGTAAAATCATTTGTGTAGTAACATTATCAATTAAGTCTCACTTTAATACCAATTCATGGAGAATATGTGTGAAGAGCTCAGGACTTTCATTGAGTTACATACACCCGACAAATGATTTAAATTTTAAACATACCTACTCTATATTACTATGGAAAATATTTTGATCCTAATTAAGACATGACAATTCAAAAACTTATTAAATATTAGTTTTAGCTACTATTTTATGAAATCCCTTCAAATAGCTTTCCTTCTTGTTTAATGTGACATATTCTTTTAATATCCACATATACAATAGCAATAAATGAATATATTCATGATGCAGGTGCATTATTTGCTGTAACAAAACACTTGCTTCTAAAATAAAAGATAATCTGACATTCGAATTTAAAATATTCTTGCCTCCAGACTTTTTTCATGATCCATGTTAGGCACAATCTCATCTCAAATATCAGAAAGGTTTTTAAGGCCATAGTCTACATAATATCATGTGCATGCCGCTAGGATTTGAACCCAGTTTTTTTGAATAAGAGGCCTAATTCTTAATCACTGAGCTATCACTGGTGTTCTATAATAGTATTAGTAAAATAGATAAATTGTGTGATTTTAAATTCTGTCCATTTTACCTAAATTTCAAATTATATTTTAATTATGAAGTATTTGTAACTTTTCAATAAATAAATCTGAATTAATTTATCTCATACATTGTCGATGGAATAAAATGTGATATTATCAATCAGTATATTTTTTTTCTCTGTATACACATTTAGTTATGGTGTTAACTTAGTTTTATATTAATTTTTATATATTTTCAATTCATAATGGTTAGAAGAGACAATAATATAAGTATCATATTATCTTGTTTGTTAATGGTTCATTAAATTGTAAGCTATTCTAAATTACTGCGTCTACATATTAATGTTTTGTTATTAATATTTAATGAACATCAATTAATATTTAATATTAATATGTTATTACACATAAAATCATAACACTAATTTTAAAATCATACCAATGTCAAGTCAACATACACTACCACCACCATAATACATAAGTGAAAATCACACTTAAATCAGTTAAGCAGTTTCTAAGAGTCGCATGCAAAAACTTACAAACAAAGAGTCAGAGAGTTAAAATCATTGTTTTGGGTTCTATAATATTAATAAAGCCTCCAATTAAATTAATAATACCTCCAATAATAGTTTTTCTCAAATATCTTCGATGTGCAGACAGTGATCAGGGACAATTTTATTATATGTGTAGATAAGTTGAAGCATTGGCATATTGTGTCTAATTTGTGTATAGTGTGGTAAAAAGGTGTTGACCCACAATAGGATGCCTTTCTAATAGTCTTCGCTTACATAATGCCCATCACAAATTCTTCAATCATTTCTAGCTCCTATATTATAACATACATAACATTATACACCTGACTGCGTTAATGAGCTATTATGCATTGAATATTTCTTTTTACTATGCACTTATTTGTTTGACTTCAACGTTCTAATGGAAACTGATTAGAGATTAATTTTCCTATGACATATTTTATATTTCAATTTTATTACAGCCTATTTTGGCACGCAAGTGTTAGTTCAATTCACAACATTCAAACTTAAATAAAACTTCTATATAATACTATGATATTATGGGTCATGTATATTATAACTTATTTCAAATATATCAATAAAAAACATTTATTTTTTCAAGTTTATTTAAGAACATTTCATTCTTTCAGGTCACAGTATCTGACAGTTGTTGGTATTTGCCGAGCGGTAATCAACAATTGGCTCTCTGGACTAGGATGTCAGTGTTGAATCAGAGTGGAGAAGAGCAGGTAAGGATAAAGTTTTTTTAAACAGCCTAAAACAGACTTTTTTTAAGTTTAAAGCCTACACTTCTTTACTAAATAATAATACATAATATTATTATTTATTATTCTTGATTTAAAACATGTTTATGCATTATGAGCATCGGAGACAATACATTTTTGTAAAATATATTTTATTTGACTTTTTAATGATCTCTTTATCATAATAATATAATGTTGGCTGTTTTATGGCAGAGCAAGAAGTATTGGACCAATATTTTTAAATGGAGTGAAATAAAGTGCTTGGATTGGCCGTAAGGTCTGAAATATTTTCACTTTTTCTGTTAGATAGATGACAAAAGTGTGTTTTGGTTTCAGGTGGAATGTCCCCTGTGTATGGAACCCTTGGAGGTGGACGATCTCCACTTCTACCCGTGCACATGTGGATACCAAGTAAGATCATGATAATATTGGCTTAGTTTAGGTTTGGAACAATAAAGGACAGTATTTTGTAATTTGACTAAGATATATTTTATATAAAACATAAATAAAGACAGTCGAAGTTAACAGACAAACAAGTATTAAAGAAATTATTACAAAGTATCTGTCAATCCAGCTTATGAACTGTATCTGTGCAAAGTAGCACCAAATTCGTTTCAGTCATCCATTCCATTCCATCAAAACATTTACTCGTACTTTTTTAATATAAGGAGTGCAGTGCATGTCTTTATGCAGTAGATATCTGTCAGGTACTTTTACTATTTGCTACTACAATTTACTATAGGAAATAATATTATATTACTTTTATCAAGATTTATTAGTTGCCTAGATATTGTTAACATAACTTAGTTGATAAAGATTTTCGCTTTATCTAAACAATATAAGATAATATAATCATCATAATAATATTATGATGAAGGCAAAATAATGTTGTAATCAAGGATAACATTGTTTGTATTAATTTTTGTTTGATTGAGTAACAAACATTCAAGAATTGAAACTTTCACATTTATAGCCGTCGTCGCCTGTAATAGTTCTGACATTTAGCTTTTAATCTTATTGTTTTTCTTTGTTTTCTTTTCACGATGTACAGAATGTTGGCGATCTAAATAAATAAATAGTTTAAATATGATTGTAGTTTAAGCAATGTTGCAACAGTTTTGTTACAAACTATTATTAATTTTACATCGTCAACAAAACCGTATCCCACTACTGGGCATAGGTCTACTCCTGGATATAAGACGATTTTAGGCTATCGCCCTCCACGCTGGCGGGTGCGTGGACGTTCATTCATTTTACATATTTAGTATTTAAATTAAATACATCTCTCCAATCATATAGAAAACATCAACATAATATTCTACAATGTAACCATTTATTGTATTGCAATTTGATACCTTATCCACTGACATGAGAGAGTGTTTTGAAAATAAAAATGTAATGAGAAAAGTGTAATCTGCGTAAGTCTGTGTTGACAAAACAAAATGATTTTATCATGTTACATTTGCTTGTCCATATGTATATGAACAACTGTTATCATGAAGATTTTTTAAATCTTAAATAAGTAGCAATCGGGCGCGCCAGTCAGCTTATGCTAAGCAGAGTTGAGCATTATTCGAATAAATTTTTATGCAGTATATATTCGAATAAAAAAAAATATTCGTCTCTAAATTATTCACGAATACATTATTCTTGGATAAAACGAGTGCGTATAAGGTAGGCGAATAAAACGGGTTATACGTCATTCGATTAATTTTTTGTTCGAAGTATTATAACTAACTATGACAGTGAAATGCATACTATGAGCAGATTAATATGGAATATAATAATTATTACTAATACTTAGTAATGCAGCGCGTCTAAATAAATAGATGTTCCTTATAAGAACTAATTTGTATGATAGAAGTAACATGAACCACACTATGAATAAGTACATACAGTAGCCTTAAAAGTATATAAACAATATTGTTTTAAACTAAAGTTCCTACTGTATCGTAAGCTAATCTTTAACTTTAGTTACTATCTAAATTAAAATATAAATTAATATTTTTTGTGTATGCAAACAGTCCAGGTAGAGAAATTAGTTCAATTGTTATGTTTGAAATTTTTTTAAAAATAATATGTAAGTTTTATAGTATAATGAACTTGTTTTAGATATGTCGGTTTTGCTGGAATCGTATCCGGGAGGGCGAGAATGGGCTCTGCCCCGCGTGTCGGAAGGCCTACCCGGAGAATCCGGCAGACTTCACTCCACTCAGTCAAGAGCAGGTATTTCATGCAACAAGCTTGTTAGCCTTTCCTCTTAGCTCTTTCTGTTATTCTAATGATTTAAGATAAAAATCCTAGTCTTAATCACAAACTTAAACTAAATGGACGGAATGTCAGTAAAACACGAGCGGTGCTACCGTAATAAGTCAAGGCCCCTTGTATGTAGGTACACGTGTACTCTGACCTCGCTCGATTGACGTTCACTCACACATTCATGGGGGGCCGCCATTGTTGTGCTTCACTCCGTCCTACTGCGACATGACGTCCGTTCTTTTAGTAGATCTACGAGTGTAATAAATAATAATCATTTGTGGATCAGGTGGCGGCGATAAAGACGGAGAAGAAAGCACGAGAAGCGAAACGGCGGAACAAGACGCTGGAGTCGCGGCGTGCGCTCGCCAACGTGCGCGTCGTGCAGAACAACCTTGTGTTCGTTGTCGGGCTGCCCGTGCGCTTGGCCGACCCCGAAGTCAGTTGCATTCTTAATTTAATATCCTTAAATACTTTATCTAAAACAGATAACTTGCTTCACGTTACGCTTCACTTTATTCCAATATTCACAACCCCAAGATTTTATGTGTCATAGGTGCCATAGACAAATACAAAGGCATTAAACAAACACCCAGACCAGAAACATACATTTTAATACAACATTCAAAACCGGGAATCGAATTTAGGACCCTTCTAATGTCGAACCGGCATGGTAGCCACTAACTACTACATGGGGTGTAGTAATGAAATTACTCTTTCGTTAAGATCAAGGCATTTTTAAACGATGTGATTTAAGTCCTGGTATTGCATTAAAAAAATGCAATTAAAATCGCACCGAAAAATATAGATTTTTTGTGTGGTTAGAGCATACATACACACAATTTAACTAAAGCACATTTTAACGATTAAATTTCAGTAAAAAGATTTTTTTTTCATTTTTAGATCCTAAAACGGCAAGAGTACTTTGGCAAATACGGCAAAATTCACAAAGTAGTTATAAACCAAAGTCCTGCATATGCAGGGTCACAGGTAAGTTATAATAAAGTATAAGTTGTAAAAAATTAGTTTTAAGCTGTCTTGAGTTTATCATTTATCTTATTATTTATGACACATCTCTTTATCACTTCTTGTTGAAAACTTATTTTAATTTGATTGTTAAAGCTTTTTTTTTATTAAGACTACAGTTTTCCTAAGAATTAGAACATCCTTAATCTCAACTCAAAGTTTGAAACGAGAAAAAAATCTGTCCATTGACTCATGAAGTTATGACGTCTTAATGTGTATTGGTCATTTAAAAGGAAAGGACATTTTGACAGCTCAATAAAAGTATCTCATTTGACTTGCTTGTCGAGTATTCCATTATACATAGTGTGTGTGCGTGTGTGTGCAGCAGGTGCCGTCAGCGTCGGCGTACGTGACGTACGTGTCGCCGGCGGACGCGTTGCGCGCGATCCAGGGCGTCAACAACGCGACGCTCGACGGCCGCGTGCTCAAGGGCTCGCTGGGCACCACCAAGTACTGCGCCAACTTCATGAAGAACCAGCCCTGCCCCAAGCCCGACTGCATGTATCTGCACGAGCTAGGTCAGATACTTATTTAACTATCGCCAACATTAATTATGGATTAATTATGAAATCGATTAATAAAACTGGACCAAGGAGTCACACTGTCCCATACGAATTTTGTCCCCGTTTCTCGCTCACTTAGGGGTAGAGTTTTGGAAAATAATTTCTTATCGGTTGCCTACTTTATACAAAGAACTCATCCTCCAAGTTTAAGGTCTGTGCGATCAGCGGTATAGGCACTGCGTTGATCCGTCAGTCAGTCATTCAGGACAATACATTTTATATATGTATAGATCAATTAAGTACTAAAATTTATTGTTAGTATCGATGACAACTTGTATAAAGCTATGAATAAAAATAAATTAATTTAAATGCAATTTAGTTTGATTACGTACGCATTGCAGGTGATCCGAAGGCGTCGTTCACGAAGGAGGAGATGCACGCGGGGCTGCACCAGGTGTACGAGCGGCGCCTGCACGCGCTGCTCGCCGCGCACGAACGCCCCACAGGTCGCCGTCGCCACCACCACCACCACCACCACCACCACCACCACCACCACCACCACCACCACCACCACCACCACCACCACAACCACCGACACCACCACCAACAACAACACCACCGTATTCCCACCATCACCGTAATACCACCACCGCCAATAACAACAACA
>DWAV01002906.1:0-10441 GCA_018231305.1 Noctuana lactifera | reverse complement strand
TATTCACTTCGGTGCATTGTATGGGATCTATCTATGCTTCACGTCTGCAAAGATGACAACAGTTTTTTTTGGTTCGTATGATATCTGGTTTCTCACGTTATATTTTTATACGGCCCAAACGCCTTTCAGACAGTGGTAGAAAGTAGCAGAATCCGTCTTGTGTCTGACGTTGAGAACTCTCTAAAACGGATCTCGGATTCGAGACGCCTCCACCTTGTTGAGTTCTCAACACAAGACTGCGTTTCAAATTGAAATTAACAGCTAAAAGCCCTATTGATCCTTGTACCTAACGATGTATTACACAGTGTACAGAACTCGCCATTAGTGAAGTTATGGAAATGTTGGGAGTTGACATTAGTTAGATGAAGTTCCAAAGTGCAGTATAACAGTCACTTGGAAAACAAAGGCATATTTGCTTCTAAAAATCTTGGAGTCACTCTGCGTTTGCGCGATGCTTCATTTGCCCGATACGCCGTCTTCACGCTAAAAATTAAGAAATAAAAATATTTTTTTTACGTCACTGTAGATATTACTTTAGTCTTCATTGTACATAAACAATATTACTTCTATTATTACAGCGTTCATTTTATATATATTGGGAGGGTTTGGCATCACAGGAGGCGCACACAGACTGTGGACGCACAAGACGTACAAAGCCAAATATTACTTCGAAGTTTTAACGTTATTGTTAAACTGTCTTGCTTATCAACAACCAGTTATAAACTGGGTTAGAGATCACAGACTGCACCATAAGTATAGTGATACAGATGCTGATCCGCATAATGCGAGGAGAGGATTTTTCTATTCACATATCGGTTGGCTGATGGTTCGGAAGACCGACCTAGTTAAAGAGAGAGGAAAAACAATTGATATATCTGATCTTCTTAACAATCCCCTCCTACAGTTTCAGAAAAAGTAAGTATTGTTTATTTATTAGGTATACCTTCTTGTAAACGATCCTGCAGTTTAATAATTTTACTCTATGGGTAGGTAGGCTATAAATTAGTAGGTTATTTTTATCTTTATCTGTAGTTATTTTTATGGTGTGGTTGCTTAGGGATACCTACACACTAGGCACAGCCATCTCAGTCTATGGTATCTAATGTATTGAATACCTACTTAATATATCTATGGCCTTTGGGGTGCGCGGATTCCTTAACTTCAAAGGGCCTGCATATAATTTTTAAATTAGGTACTCACCTAATCTGTTATTTTTTTATTTTTGCAGGTATCAAGTACCTTTGTTTGGTTTAATCTGTTTTATTCTGCCTACAGTGATACCCATACTGTGTTGGGGTGAAACATTTATGAATTCCTGGCACTTGAATATATTTCGATACACCCTTACTTTGAACGCAGCATTGCTAGTTAACAGTCTTGCACATATATACGGCTATAAGCCATACGACAAAAACATATTGCCGACACAAAATTACTTCGTATCACTTCTAACGGGAGGCGAGGGGTTCCATAACTACCACCACTGTTATCCATGGGATTATAGAACTGCAGAACTGGGTAACAATTATTTAAATCCGACCACTGTAGCTTTGGATATTCTTGCGCGCCTCGGCTGGGTTTATGACTTGAAGACTACAAATCCTTTGATTATCGAGTCGAAAGCGCAAACCACAGGGGATGGTACTAATTGCTGGGGTTTTGATGTTCAGAGGACTAAACGGCTCGATGAAGTCAGTGAGAGAAAAAAATATCGATCTAAATAAATTTTTGAGTTGTTTTTGTAATTTACCTAATCCTTTTATTTCTTTTAATTATATTACATATTTTTAATAATATATATTAATAAAATTGTAGGTACCTAATGATGCATCATTTTTTTTTATTATTTAATAGTAGCGACACCGACTTAAATGACCTAATATTAGTTAGTTTTGATGAGCTCGGCGACGAAGGTGCTTGATAGAAAGCTCCTACTATAAATTTTTTGCAATAAGTTTGAACGTAGGTATAACAAAAATGCTATATCAATAGAGCAGGCGGTTATCCATAAATCAAAGAAGTTTTCAGCGAATATATACGTAAGTTTACTCATATTATTATAGGTAGTAAACAGAACTCTTAAATTATAGGTACTACTTTCACAAAAGACAATAAAAAAAACTTTCCAATCTCTATTACTTTGGCTAATTACAATAAGATAAGTAGAAGTGTAGAGTCTGCTCTACGGCTCTTTTGTACATAGAAAGATAGATACCCTGTTACATTGGGCGTATCGATAGCTCATACAAGTGTAAATATTAAAAATAGTTCCATCATTGATCTAAGTGTACCTATTGTAGGTAGGTACCCACCTATCTAATAGTAAAAAGAAAAGCATAATAAGATTAGGTATTAACTAAAATGAAACACAACTACGAGATAGGTACAGTTAGGTACGAGAGAGAAGTAGTAACAGTTATTGTAACTTGTTTGGTCTACACTACATTTTCAAGTTTTCTCCCTACTTTCTGGTCAGATACATTTTTTACATTTCTCGTCGGCATATTCTCTGTACACGTTATCCACCGCACGGTAAGTTTGAGGTTATACACAAAACTTTCGTATCAAAAGAGCAATGAATGGGTTTCAAACGTCTACTTGGTAAGGTTAGAGTTTCGTTATACTGTCAGTGCAGACTGCAGAGTGGACCAGCTTTATTTATGCAGTCTGTGGTGTAAATCGGCAGTAACCAGCCGCCGGCATGGAGCACGTACTAATTCCCACGCTCGTTGTTATAACGTGTAAGTGATATTCTTTTTTTTTTCTATTTTATGTGGAACACGCATTCGACTGTGCATTCAACCGAATAATTTGGTCGATCAATAGGTCAATAGTAAGCGCTTTGTTTTGTAAACTTTCACAGAAGGCAGGTACATCCGGATTATTTATTGATATTATGCAAGTTTTGTTATAACAAAACCGCTTGTTATCCATAACACTTGCCTATCCTTTTGTTAGTGCAAACTGGTTTTTTAAACATTAACCTTGAGGAAATTTACATTTAGTCCCCAAACTTCTATTAATTAGAAATTAAATCAGATTAGGCTGGGAGCCTAGGGCGGCAGATTTTAGGGGCGGCAAATTTGGGGCCAACATCTTTTTATGCCTTACGGAAATTAAAAACATTCATATTTAAAAGTATAATGTAAACACAAACAATTCAGTTACCATAGTTTAAATTTTTTTCATAATAGGAAATCGGTTTTCAGTTATAGTCAGCGTTTTTATAGTTACGTAAGTAAGTAGGGATAATCTTATGTTAATATGTGATTATGTAGGTACTTACGAATTCAAAAAAATATACTTATAAATATAAAAATCATAAGGTTCATTGTCAAAAAAAATGCAATTTTAATATGATTGTGAAATATGGTATCGTGTTATTGGTACCTACTTAGGTATGGTCTTAGAGCATTTATTGATATCCACTTGGGTATTCAAAGGGTATGGTAGTTTCACAAGCGTCTGGACAGTACGGTTGTAATGGCATTGTCGAGACATGATATTAATACGTAATACAAACATTCTTAAGCAGTAGACTATTGTGCGTGAAACGCGATTGTGATTCATTCTAAAACTATTTTGCAGCTGCAGATATTCTAATCATAATAAATAATAATACACCTAAATATGGATCGTTGTTAAAGGCACAGATTTACAGACATACCTACCTATATAGTTATAAGTACTTATATGTATACTAAGTTCATATTGTGAAATCTACCTAATTCCACTGAATGAACGTGCGTATTGTCACTAAACTTCTAAATGGCAGGATCGATTGTGATAAAAAAATTGTGCAGGTATTTAAGTTTATGGTTAACTTATCATGGATAGCTAGAATATAAATTCATCATAATACTTAATCTAAAATTCTGCACCATGATCGAGTGTCTGATCGCAGTAGCGGCCCGCCTTAACCGCATATTTGGCAGAAATAAATCGACCGACGTTACCTAACTGACTATGTAGGTAGGTACATCCTATATCTTGCTTATTACGCATAGGTAGGTATTTAGTTGATGAGCTTATTTGCATTTGAATCAAACGCCACCCTTGACGTTTTCGTTGAAGCTATTTACGTATAGGTAGGTACTACTCAATCAATTATCCATTTCCGTGGAATTAAGGATATGTGGCAAAAATCATTGGTAAACATCAAATGGGCAATGACGCGCTTTGTCTAACATGTACCTACCTGTTTAACAGTAATTCAGTATTATTTAAAACTTATACCGAATGCGCGACATTAGCAAAAGTAGGTACTTAACTTAAAATTACCTATTTCGACCCTACGGGTAGGTGTAGAGGTTATTACCGTACTACCGTGCCCGTCGAAGGTTCGGTTCCCAGCGGAAAGTTCAAAGGTTGAATTAAGAATTCTATTCTCGTTCTGGGTAGGTATTTGTGTATGCCCATGGTACTCATGACACAGGGAATCCTAATCCCAGCTATTGTAATATATAGTGTAATTATTTATTTTGTTCTTATTTCAATTTTAGCCCTTTTTAAGCAATCCTAAAAAGGGGATAAACTTGCCTATATTACGACCCTGCCAAGGTCAAGTATCTCCCTACCTACCTACTGTTAGTTTGATAAAATCAACATCTTTATCACAAATTTTCCTCGACCATGCAGTTACCTACCTACCTATTACAAATCCTTAATTCATAATAGGTAATTATTCGAACATGGGTGTGAAAAGTGTTAAATATTCAGACAGTTTCCAATAGCATTCTAATATTTATTCTTCTTTGTGTTATGAATAGATGAATTAATGTACACAAAGAAATAGCGTTACGTTATCACAAAATATAATGTACCTATCTACTTATACCTAACTACTGAGAAATGAAATCAGTATAAGTAATTCGGTTACGTTGCGATAAAGTCGAAGACCACTGATTCCATTTTACTACACGTACTTAATTACATACGTAGGAAGTTGCGTTCGCTGTCTTTCACGCCTAAATTTTTTCATCCAACATTTATTATACTTAGGTACATTACTTACAGTACAGTTGGTTGCATCAGTTTCATACCTCAACGCATCCTCAACGGTTAATTACTACGAGAAGGCCTAGATTTTATATTGGAACATTTATAATCCTTATTGGAGTTACTCAATATTAAGTGTATACAATACTCTGTATTATGTGGACATACTTAATAGAATAGGTACATAAAGATTCTTCTGAAGCCCTAAATCGAAGCGGATGGAGGTTGTCATTTGTCAACTCGTAAAAAGGAGGCCGAATGAAGGGCGTCAGACACAGGCTACCTTTGTATGTAGAAAAAGTATTAATAAGCCTATTTGTATCATACAGAGAACCTTATTGTTTAATTCTGTAATGCGAAGTATGGTCCCTTTTATTGGGTGGTACTGCAGCTAATTATTGATGTCCTATTAAATAGGTATCTACCTGCCTATTTAATTTTGTAGCGTATGATTTATAAGATTATTGTAGTGGCAATGCATTCTTATTCATTCTTTCTTTGATATAAGACCTAAGTAGGCATTAAGTATATTCCTGTCACTACCCAAGGGAGTTGAACTTACGAGGAAGTCCGATCGCAAAAAAGCAAACCTTGAAAACCAGTTTGTGTCTGCGAGATCTGACGCTCTTGCAAATAAGAATAAATAAATGCACCATCGTGGGATTCTTAAAGCCATAACATGTTCCTCAAATAATACCTACTAATTTAATTCAGACATTGATTTAATCTAAAGAACACTTTGTATCCTTTCTAAGCATCGCAACCTCTGGGTACCTCTAGTAGGTGTATTTCACTTTAAATATTTCATAAGTGATACATATAAGTTGTTATGAGCTACCTATGAATAATAATCACTCGCGGTTAGCACATAAAGTACTCACCAAAGGCAAGGTTTTATTAACGGACATAAGTAATGAGGATATGGTTAGTGAGTTTGATATTGTTTTTGTCAGGTCAATATAGCGAGCATATAATTAATGTTAATCGTTGCGCCCCGATTGCGAACACTTTCAAACTAAACTTGATACCAATTCTATCATTGTTGCAGTGTTACAACTATGTCGAGCACAATCATCGGACGCAGCACCTGAGTGGTACGCAGCCAATGACATAAACGACACAAGCTTTTCTCCGAAGCCAATAACTGAGCTTTTTTCAACGGAAACTTCGTTTTCACCAGAGAATCCTATTATTGTATTGACACAGTCAACACCGCCGACGTCAAACCGCGGCGTAGTATCGACACCTACACCAATTTCACAAAACAATGAGAGTACTTTTCCTCCTAATGTGATTCCATTGTCCTCAACTGAGTCACCACCGCCTTCACAGTTACCTAATTCCTTTCCATCGACGTCTAGTGGTACGCAGCCCTTATTACCACAACAGCCAACGATACCAAATGCTCCTTCAACAACACAAGAGCGGCCAAATAATCAATCCCCGTTACCTAATCAAGTGCAACCTCCACGTGTTAACGAAATACCTCAGAATGTACGACCAAATCCACCCTTATCCGTAAACAGGCTTCCACCACAACAGATGCCACCAAATAAGATTGTTTTAGCACCTCCTCAAATGGGAAATAGGATTATAAATCCAACGCAGCAACTACCACCTAACTTTGGCCAGCCGAATTATTTCGTGCTTTATCAACAAGTACCTCAAACTATTCAAAATATGCCCCCAATCGTCCCTCAACAGCCGCAACAAGTTGCTGCACGACCACCAAATACGAGAAATAGACCTATCGTGCAACAATCGCAAATGCCTAATCAATTCTTTCCACAATCAAACTCTAACCCACGATTAAATATAGCCGTGCCTGTCCTTGCTCCTTCCTCTCTACCGAATGGTCAACAATCAAATAACCAAACGGTTACAGCCCAACAGCCAAACAACCAAACGATTATCAACCAACAGCCAAATAACCAACCTTTCAACCAGCCACCAGTAAATCAACAACCAAACAATCTGCAGCTGAATAACCAATTCCCATTCAACCAACCCATAAATAATTTTCCACCAAATAATCAACTTCCGAGCATCCAAATAGTCCCATCTAATATACCTAATAATGTACCAGTTCTAACATCTCGTCCTCGACAGAGAAACCGCGTGACAATTGTTAGAAATAATGTCCGTGGACGGAACCAATTGCAATCACCAAATACGTACCCATGTCTAGGATCAAATACAACAACCTTGCGTACCACTGCAACAGGAACGAAAAATCCTGTCATTACAATACGGGTTAAAGGAGTGCGACCCAATTTGCAAAACCATCCTAACACAAGTACGGTCTGGCCTTCTACTGTACAAGCAAAAAGACAGATATCTCAGATGAATAGCAAAAATTACGACAGGTGCCTCAACTCCTGTAGAGACAGAAAAGACCGGATTTGTGCAGCTCCAGAGAAACAAATTGAAATAAATCTAGAGTCCTTAAAAGGATTTCCCTCGATGTGCCACATGGCGTGCCACAACACATTTAGAGGAAATCGTAAGTAATGTATTGTTTTTATGACTTCCTTCATTATTAGAACCATTGGCCGTTACTTATTACCTTGTTGAAAATTTCTCATCACATTCCGTCCGTGGTGACTATTATACAACTCTACATAGATAATTACTATGATTATTTTCGTGCAATTTTATTAACCTACAGGTGTAGTCCGGAACATTATGTATTCAAAAAATCTTTCATAATTTATTATATCAATAGGAATTCTTAAAGTAATTAATTTTTATTTCAGCTATTTATGAAAAAGTAACCAACGGCCGTTGTGGGAAGCTGCGCACACGCATCCAGACCGTTGATAAAGAAAAAGTTCGTCGTGATGAACTGAAAAAGTCACAATATACTATAATAAGCAACGTTCCCGGAACTGTTGTTGAGCTAGCTCCATAATACAAAATATCTTACGTAAATTAAACGTACCGAAATAATACGTTAGATAATAACAATACTACAAAGCTAGTCGGTATCGATTTAAAAAATAAATTTACGGTATTGGCGTAGGCACTGAACGCGCCAAAATAAAATATTGTTTATTTATATACATAATAAATATTTTATGTTATATTATTATGTGGCAAATGCGTTTGTGTTGAACCATTTTGCAGATGTAATGAAATGTTAATGCTTCGAGCATTTATTTTATATAAACTGGCAGATTAGTATTAAAGTTGTGTGTAACTTATTTTTCTATTGTTTTGCGTAGGTACACGTATTAATTTTAATTGCCTACAATATACTGAATTTCCCACCTATGCAATTAAGTGATTATAATTATTTTAGTTTTTTAAATTTGAAATTTAAAAGCCCTGAAATTTGAAATCCTAGGCCTACTTTATGTTTTACTACCGAATAGCTTTATAAAGAATTTTAAAATTAAATAAGGAATATCCATAGACTATGGTCTACAAATAATTTTTTTTTTTCAATTCTTCGATTTTCTGTCATTATGCCTATTACAATTTTTTATAATAAAAGTGTACAGTAGTAAAGTATGAATGTGTTCTGTTTTTTTTTAAAACATTTTTGTACTATTTATATAATGTGAGTATACAGTTTAACTGTGTGAAACTGAAATTATTTATTCAGTTTGAAGTTGATATTAAATTTCCGTCCATTCGTTTTAAGGATTATTTTATGTACAGTATTCTATGCTCACACTACGTTACATATATTTTTCTATTATTATGTAAAACGAAAGCTTTAAATAAAACAAAACATTTTACCATTTTGTCATTTAATTTTATTTTCTTACAAAACATACTATTTACAATGATTTATGCAAAGAAAACCTCAGTTCCTTCTAACAATTCCTCAATCTAATTGAAATACATACATTTTTATCATCATTTATACTTCAATAAAAAATTGGATTGCATTATAAATAGTTCGGATAAATTGATTTAAGTCGAAGGTATTTTTCTAAGACCCTATGCAAGGTATAGATCCTATGCAGGAAAGTATATTTTGAATCAATTCCCTACCATTAAAATTATACACATAATTATGAAAATCCATGTTACTTTCCAACTTACAAAAAAGAGGAGATTATACGTTCTTCAGTGCGTTTTATTTATTTTATACTAGCTTATGCCCGCATGTATGGAATAACACTCTTACACAACTTACTAAAATCTTTGTTGAAAATTTCCTTGTTGTTGATTGCCGCCCCCTTGTTGTTGTCCTCCGAACATCATCTGTTGTTGTTGGTGAAACTCTTGCTGGCCCCCGCCGGCCTGGTTATTGCCTTGCGTTGGTCCTGAAATTGAACGGTAGAATATAGATAATAACATGAATTTAAAAGTGAAAATCGCTTGCAATAAGTTACTCTAGAATATAGCATTGTATAAGATAGTTAACTTAGCATAATAAAAAATATAATTCCGGTCATAACTTAAGCATTTACGTTTGGGTTATATCTTTGATTTCTTATGCATATGAATAAAGTCACATATATTCGCTAGTAAGACAATACATTTAAAACTAAGAATACCTGGCATCCTCATCCTTTTGGCGTTATTTGCGCCGTGATCGTGACTGTTAGCTTGTACTTGGTTCTGCTGTGTCTGCAAATAAAATAATAATAATTAAAAACAATAACACAAAGACAATCCTAATCATGCCTACGATCTCCGATAACTTAATTAAAATTTTCATAAAATCCAGTTTGTATTAGGTTTGTCAAAAGTATGTAAACAGCACTATCAAATCAGAAAGCCAAATGGAACCAAGTAGTCACTGCATCCCATGGACACCCACAGCCAACCTCAAATAGGAACTACTTTACTAATTATAATTTATTAATAAGACTTACATTAGGCTGTTGTTGCTGTTGATTTTGCCGCGCTTTTGAATCACTTTTGTCGTCTTGATCGTCATCTGTCAAGAACTCCCTTTTTGGATATGGTATCGGACAGCCGGCGAATACATCCTGTAAAAACAGTTTACATCATTACTTATATTTACACTTATTTTATAGTAAGAAAGCTTATCACCAGCTGAAACAAGCTACCTACCTATTATGATAAAGTTCTTCTGATTTCCTCAATTGTCTTTATTAAATATATTATATTACTAGCTACCACGCGGTTTCACCCGCGTTAAGAATAGTACCGTAATGCTTGACAGCCAATAACCTTCCTCATGAATGTAGCTATCATATACAAAAAGAATTTTTAAAATCAGCCCAGTAGTTCCTGACACGTTCTAGCGACACCTAACACGACACCTAGCACGTTCAAACAAACTCTGCAGCTTTAAATTATTATAATTTATATGACAGCGTTGTTATAGGTCAGCTAGTAAAGAACATTTATATTGTATTGAAAATAGTACCTGAGTTGGTAACGGGTCTTCTGAAAAATATGGATCCTGCATGGCTTGCTCTGATGTTATTCTTCTATTAGGATCCATTAACAAAAGCCT
>DWAV01002905.1:0-10441 GCA_018231305.1 Noctuana lactifera | reverse complement strand
TCGCCAAGGACCAGAAGAAGTACGCGGAGCTGACTGCCAACCTTCATTAGTTGGAGAGGCACATTTAGAAGAAGAAGTTATGTTGTATATCTTGAAGAAGACTATACCTATATTGTTCTCCTGGAACTCAAACACAGCTTCATCGCCAGGCACGTACGAGCTGTTCACGTGGAGAATATACTGGACCTCGTCTCTGATGAAGCTGTGTTCTACCTCGATACGTCTGCCACATGTCTGGATACTTTTGTACGCGCAACGGCTTGAGATATCGTACCAAGAGGGAAAACGCTCCATGACGTACCATTTTCCTAGAAACTGGAACGGTAAAGTGAAAATTTGTTTTGTAAAGGTCAAATTGTCAATCTAAGTCTTAATTGTCAATCTAAGGCGCAATTAATAATATAAAGCTAAAGCGTTTGTTTGAACGTGCTAATCTAAGGAACTACTGGACCGATTTCAAAAATTTTCTTTTAGAGTAAGATAGTCCCTTTATCAAGGAAGACTATAGGTTATCAAGCGTTACGTTGTAATCCTTAACGCGGGTGAAACCGGGGGGCACAGCTATAATGTTATAATTTCAGGCCGTTTCTACAAGTAATAACACATCTTTTAAGGTACAAAAAGGTAGTAAATATTGTTAATTAAGAAAATAGCTTGTTTTAATCAACATAATTTATCATATTAATGAATATCTATTGATTTAAATAAATAGTAGGTAATTTCGGAACGCTTTAGTGCAAGTTGTAAGTAAGCAAGGGACTTAAATGGTGTGAAAGGCCGGTGCATTCGTACTCTGATAACAATTATGTGGACTCTACTAGTATAATAAAAATCTTTATACTCTAGAAGGCCTTAAGTGTCACAAGTTACATAGTAACCTAGACCGTATTAATAGGCGTCTAGAGAGCATTATGCTAACACACAAGTCACAGTTATGCGCGCTTCACTTACTCCGTCCATATTGAAGTATTCCATTGTTTTTACTTTTGCACAATCACCGAATAATATTACTTGAGCTGAACATAGTAATACTTTAATACTTGAACTTAATATTAGAATAACATACAGACGTTGTACAAACATTTTAACCACAGCGTATCATAAACCAATAGTTACTATTGAATCTTTTGTCAAGATTCGTTTATCGGTTGATAAAGTTATCTCTTGTTATCAAAGCGAGAGTGCGTGAGATGACGATTTGGCATAAGATTACTTATATTACTCATACTTCACTTCCCTATTTCATCAACTTAGGGGTTGATTTTCTAAATACACTGAAATACATATTTTTTTGTCCTTGCTTTAAAAAAGGGGAATGAAAAAAATCTTTTATCCTTTATTCGACCACATTGTAAGTTTAATGGAGTAAAAAGTATCTATAGTAAAAGTATTTATAGTAAGTAAATGGATGTGTGAATCCGGGTTATGAACTACATCTGTGACAAATTTCACCCAAATCGGTTCAGCCGTTTTTGCGTGTTGTAAGTAACAAACATCTAAACTTACAAACTTTGAAGTTTATTATATTTTAGTAGGATTAAAAAACTGTCATCAACATTTTAGATGGTGTAGTAACGATTTAAGCAAGTAGTACCAGATATAAATGTTGTAGGTCGTAAATACTAACTACTAGGTACTATCGGCACTCATTTCTACGCTTACTAATGTAGAGTTCTAACGCGTAGTTAACTTGCACTTAATTTTGTCAAGCGACTATCTCGTAACTCCTTCTTTATGAGAAAAGGGCCTTGCACTGTAATAATAATGTCTTAATTTTAGTTGGTTATGAGTAAAGAAAATTAGTATTCAACTTAAAAATTAAAGCACGTCATTTAATGTCTTAATGACACACGAATTGCCATGGATTATCTGAGTATTATAGTTATCTGAACGCAAACGAACTAACAATGACTTAATGCTTAAACACGACGTTAATCCTCGCACTGTAGTCTAAATATTCCCAAAATTTCTACCCATCCTCAATCACAAGTCATTTAGTTTTTAACTACGGAACTGAATGTAACAATTACTTGGATTTACAGAAAAACAGTGTTAACTCTATAAAAGACTTAACTTTTTGCATAGCGTCTCAGTTGGATAATCGCGTTGCAGATGATATTACCGTATTTACTGAGATAAATTCTTAAAATGTTGGTTAATTGTTTGCTTTTAGTAGTTTTGGTGTGTAAAGTTGACTCAGCTGTTCAGAATGTGAGCTGCCCGGTGGTACCACCTCGAGAACTCGATTGGAAGGAGGTAATTGACTGTGTACTAAAATAACTGATGCGAGATAGTATTTTAAAAAAGTATGACTAAATAAATTATTAAAATAAAAAAACCCGTAGATAAGGACTAAAAAGATACCTATAAGTATTTTACTGTTTACGTAGATTTTAAATTAGTTTAACCAATTGATGGTGTAGGTATGTTGATCGATGTAAAAAAATAAGATTTACAATGAGCTGTTCTAACACGTCCTCGATAAACGAAGGCATTTTGCACTCAATTTAAAACGCGCGGACTGTCACAAATGCGTAAGTGTTCCTACAAAAAGTGAGATACGAGTAGGTACTTAACAAAATAATACCTAATAATGCCTTACACTAGTCCCACACTACAACTCCCTGACTCCACTTCTTTCTACTCTACTCTAATTAAACTGTTTCTTATTTCCAGCTGGACGGCAAATGGTATATAGCTGCAGTAGCAACAGAGTTGCAGATGCAAGGTGACTGCGCCATGGTTAACTTTAGCCACAAGAGCGTCACCACCGACGTATCAATCAGTTGGGTGGCCAACAATACTGTTAGTTACTACAACGGGTCTGTCGCCATCACCGTGGACAGCAGTGGCTTGGGAGACCTACTCCTCGTTACATATACTGGTAGGATATCAGTAAATTATATATTATTTAAGCTATCTATTTGGATGAGCTCCAGTGAGCTCCAGACAAGTCAACCTAAACTCAATTGTTTGTATCTACAACCAAGGTTACAGATCGCTTTCTAAACCAGTCAATAGTCATGACACCAGAGCTGATGAATACTGAGTTTGTGTATTAGAGCTCCACACCACAGTAAAAAATGGAGAGGCGCTTTCGCACATCTGCAGAAGTTGGTCGTGTTGTGTCCAATATTGGCCATATGCTTACTAAGTCTAGTGTCCAGTGCTAGACCCTTGGTATTATTGTTATATTGAACCTGATGATCTTTAGCAGATCTTCAGAGGACATAGCGCAAAATTGGAATGGCTTTAAGCTATTAAGCGCTTACTTAAAACTTAGCTTAGCGCGTCTTTACTCCATCCTATCATCCACCGCTCTTAGGATGATTGTTCTTCTAAACCTTAAAGTCGTATGGTGGGATTAATTATTAATTTATTTTAAGTAATAACTTAATAGGTTACCCAGCGTTGTTTAGGACACCACGTGAACTTCTCGGGTACTTTTAGAGTGGACACTTAAGAGATATCAGAGATTATTTTAAAATTATTCCTTGTAATTTGTAATCTGAAAATTGATCTTGCATTATGATGTATCTACTGTTATCGATACTGCATCGTTATGAATAATCTTGATTATCAATTTCCTAATGGCTTTTTTAATTAAGTTACGTAATCCGAAATGCATTTTCGGTGATAACATTTTACCCAAACATGATATCACATTATCGTGTTACCAGCTGAGGATAATAATAGTGGTCACTACGGCTCTTCAAAATAGTACTGAGGCCATCCTATATGAGCCCTAAGTGTCTTTGCGCAAGGTCTTTGGTTTAACGTGAAACAACTGAGGTAAAACTGTAAAAGTCATATTGAAATTTTCTGTTTTATAATAATTATATTCGCAGATAAGAGAGTGGAAACATATTCATTTTTGGACGTGAACTACGAACATTATGCGGTCATATTCGCCTGCTACAATAACTCGGACGGAAATAGCAGTACTTGTAAGTATAACAGTTTTTTTTTTACTTTTTGTTACGCGGTTTCACCCGCGTTCACAATAGTAGCGTAATGCTTGATAGCCTATAACCTTCCTCATGAATGTAGGTATCATATAGAAAAAGAATTTTTCAAATCGGTCCAGTAGTTTCGGAGCCTATTCAATACATAATAAGTATGTGCGCGACAACTTTAAAGTCGATTTTTTTCGAATTATACGATGAACAAAGCATTCTTGTTTCTTATATTTATCTTTCTAATATTTCCGGATGTTTACGGATATAGTAAGCAATATTTCCGGTTTGTTTGCGATGGGCTTTTGATCTGAATTATAATAGGACGGTGAAGACCTCTACAAAACTAATTTTCTGCTCGACTTAAGGTCAAGAGCACTCAGACGTGACTCCGCGTGACCGAACCTGAACGTTATGATGAGCTGAAAATTTCCTAATTGATTCTGAACGGTCTTAGAGACAATTAATTTCCGATTGGTTTGTTGTGAATTTGACGACCCGTGTGGTGTAGTGGTTATCACGCCAATCCACCATTCGAAGGGTCCCGGATTCGATCCCCGGCGGGGCAGACATTTGAATGATGAATTTAGATTTTTGTATGTGTCCATTTCACCCACGACACAGGGAATCCTAATGTAGGGCTGTGAGTGTAAAGCGTTATTTATTTATTTATTTTATATTTATAATTGAGTGACTAATGACTTCAACCTTTTTTATGTCCTACTGATAGCCCACGGATCTCACCCCATAAAAGGGAAAAGTCTGGAGTTTGTTACTCTTTCACGTAAAAACTACTGAATGGATTTTAATGAAACTTACATAATAACACATAGGCTAATAAACCAATATCTACGAGTCATCTTTATTCCATCCTATTGACCCATCCATCCGTGTCAGTGATCTTAAATCAGGCTTACGAAATAAGACGAAATAATAACATTCGATTTTCTCAAAGAGAATGAAAATGTATCTATAACCTTAAATATTACGTTTGGTTCCAGACGAAATATGGAAGCTGACCCGTTCACCGCACCTGAAGACCACGGACAGGGTGAAGTTGGACCAGGCAGTTGCCAACTACAGTCTTCAGAACACGGAGTTCCTGTACTTCAACAACACGGAAGACAGTTGCAGGATCAATGGAGGCACTCATATCAACCCTGCGACCTTGATCATGACCTCTGCTGCAGCTCTAACCTTGTTTAGGCGGTTTTATTGACCTGTAAATTGTATTTGACTTTTATTAATAACTAGCTTAGATTTCATAATTAATTGGACCAAGGAATCGCGATGTTCCATACAAATGTTGCTCCCCCTCTTTGCCCCCTAGGGGTAGAATTTCTGAATTTTTTTTCTCTACGTAATATCAAGAACACACTATCCAAGTGTCATGTCTCTACGATCAGCAATTTAGTGTGTGCGTTGATCTATCAGTCAGTCAGTCATTCAGGACAAAGGATTTTATAATTATGTAATAAATTATTATTATTAAAATATATTTACGAAGGTTTTAGTAGGCACCAAGTAGTCGTTTGTTGTATGTGGCTTCTCTGATTAGTTTAAGATTTCAATTTTAAAGTTGAGTTCATTATTAGTTTATAAAAAAATTTGGATTTAATTTTTAAAATATCTGTGTTTTAATTTTTATATAATCTGTATAATTATAAACTATCATTATTACATGTCATAATAATCTTAATGCAATAAGTAAAAGAGGTATTTAATTTATTTGTAGTTGGTAAATTAATTTATTTCGTACATTAGCATAACGTTTATTTTAAGTATGTTAATAATTACAATAAATGCAAATATTAAAATTAAATTAAATACGAGTATAATCAAAAGATGTTTTCTTTGTAACATAGTACCTACCTAATGCGAAATTGAAATCATTTGCTTTTAGGCAAATTAATAGGTACAACAAGATCGAGACATTAATAAATATTTGATCGTCTAAAAGTACTGATCCAACCTCATTGCTTTATATCTATATTCAAAGATAAAGTTTACGTGCTATTCTGAGCGTGTATAATAAAATTGCAAATTTACAATTTGTAATTATTGTCCACAGTAGCAATAAAATGATTCATGATACTTATCTTGTTGAACCACTTTCAATTGATCGATAAAACTATTTGCCCGGAACGGCTCCGGACACAGGTTTCCTAAGAATAGTGATGTAAATTAATTAGTAACAATATTCGGATATTATTAAAACACTAACTTCACTGTAGGAAATAAAGGATAAGTAGGTATTTTATAAGCTCTAGCACCTTCCGAAAGTGAGCAACCATTCGGAATTTTTATTGGACCTAAACTATTAAATAATGATTCTCAGATAAAGTGGTCTATGATAGTCGCCTATTTAATCTCTGCTGGCAAATACATATGTTTCAACATAAGTTACTATTTGTTTTTAACAGGCTTAAACTATGAATTTTAATTCTGCCGAATTTTTTTTCTTCTTTATTAGTAAATATTCATTATACCTAAGTTTTCAGTATTTTAATCGCATTTCAACATCTTATTTTGCTAGTCAGACTATTAAGAGTGTTTTGTTGGCGCCCAACGTGGGGCTTGAACATCCGACACTCCGAAAGTTGGGGGTAGGCCATCCGGGGAAATGCCAATTCTCAAAATTCCTTTCTTTATCCTTCTTTACATTACATTATAGAAACCCCGTGCAAAGTTAGCGTGGAAATCCTAACTTAAGGAAGGACAAACATCGAAACAAGCCAACAAACTTTCACACAGACAAGAAATCAAAAAGTTAAATTAAAAAGTTATGGCTAGACTGAAAAAAAATCTTTTGAAAACTTTTTCCAATTTTGAAATCGTAAAACAAATATTTGCTAATCACAGATTTAAATAATGTTCTTGAAAAGAATTAACTTGAAACACAAAATATTGCTAAGCAATTTTACTGCGATAACTTTTGTTTCCGATAATCTTATGCATACCTACCTATAGTGATTTGCTGCAATAGAGAACAATTTACCTAATATTAGGATTTTAATAACATTAATACCTGAGATAGAGATTGATAAGATTTTATATAAATAATAAGATCAAACGCCATTTCACCTTTATAGCATGAAGGCTAGGGGTGTCAGGAGGCCGGTATAATAATGTGGAAAAATTTCTTAGTTTTTAGTCTGTTAGGACTTTTAGATATTAACAGTGCACAGACAGTGTTGTCTGGACAGTGCGACCAGACTGTACCATTAGTGGAGGATTTTGACACTATACAAGTAAGTCGATTTTCGTTTAATATGTATAATCTGATATATTCCTAGGAAATTTTCCTTGTTCCATCTTATGTGATGACTTGCTTATTTTAAATTCAGAAATATAGAATTATAATATAACTAGCTGTGACCACCGGTTTCACCCGCGTTAAGAATAGTAACGTAATGCTTGAGAGCCTATAACCTTCCTCATGGATGAAGCTATCATATACTAAAAGAATTTTTCAAATCGGTCCAGTAGTTCCTGAGATTAGCGCGTTCAGACAAACTCTTCAGCTTTATATTACTAGTATAGATGCATTCGTAGGAAATTTATTTCTTCACATTTGATAAGATGCAATGGTTATTTTTAATTCACACATATTGAATGATAATATTATTAAGCTTGTTTTAATGATTATGACACTCTGTTCTATTTTTTCTTGTACAACTTAAATTTCATAGCGTTTTCTTTGAAACTGGCAACAATCTTTTATCCTTCGTCCCGTAATTAACCCCCTTGGAAGTTGGTTTTCCGAAAACGGTGGAAGGCATATTAGTTCATTTCTAACTGAAAAGCGAAACACCAATTTATATAACCCCTATTTGAAGGGTTGAAATTGAAATACATACTAGTGTTTTATTTGTAACTAAAAAGCTAAATATCGGGGGAGGAATATCAAAAAAATAAAAATGTTGTTAAATTAGGTTTTAGGATCGATCTGTAAGACTGATTTTTTTAATAAGTATTCAGTTTTTATATTTAAAGCCGAAAGAAATGCGGTGTGTATTAATTCCTCTTCCATTTTCGACTGACTGATCTGAGTTCAGATTAGAACCTAAGCCAGGCCCTAAGCCAAAGATAAATATTACGTGATTGACAAAACGTAAAATGGCCAATTATTGACTACAATATAACAATATACCCTTATCTGGATGCGCCCATTCCAATCGACTGATAAAATTGTCTACAACTGCTACCGTCACTGACTTACTTAAAAACAGTTTATTAAAGGAAATAGCTTAAGTTGAAGGTCTTTTAGTAATCATTACCAAAGAGTAGGTACAAATTTTCTACCGTCGACATGCTTATCACTACATACGAGTAGTATAAAACAAAGTCGCTTTCTCTGTCCCTATATCCCTTTGTATGCTTAAATCTTTAAAACTACGCAAACGGATTTTGATGCGGGTTTTTTTAATAGATAGAGTGATTGAAGAGAAAGGTTTATATGTATAAACGTTCACAGTTTTTCTGTAGTGTATTTAGATAGTGTATGCTGATAGCATTGCACCCGTGCGAAGCTGGGGCGGGTCGCTAGTCTAATATATAAAACTTCCATGTCACAATGTTAGTTACCGTACTCCTCCGAAACGGCTTGACCAATTTTTACTAAATTTTATATGCGTATTCAGTAGGTCTGAGAATCGGCCAACATCTATTTTTTATACCCCTAAATGTTAAGGGTGGTCCACCCCTTAGTTTTTTATGTTATGTGCGGTACGAAGTTCACGGGGTCAGCTAGTAATGATATAAATCTTAACAAGTCATAAATGTTGTTTTCTAAAATAATAGACGATGATAATTATCTATGTGGAATCGGTAATATCAATGGTATTACGCCAAGAATGTCAGATTATAAAGCACTAACTGTGCCACGCGGTTTCACCCGCGTTAAGAATTGTATCGTAATGCTTGATAGCCTTTGACGTTCCTCATGAATGTAGCTATCATATAGAAAAAGAATTTTTTAAATCGGTCCTGTAGTTTCGGAGCCTATTCAATACACACAAACAAACAATCAAATCTTTCCTCTGTATAATAATAGGTATATAGTATAGATTAGTTACTAATACTAATGATCATTCAAACAAAAAAGGTAAATGAGACACAAATCACTGATTAATTAAATATTTTCAAATTCCTAACCTACATGGTAATTACAATTCGGATTCTAATTACATATAGGTAAAAAACACATACAAAATAAGAAAAAAAATGTGTGTGTACAACGTAACGTCAATTGTATATTTAAACGAAAAGCTTAGGTAAGCGAAAAGTATATCGATAGAATTGGTTCTATTGTAGCTATCAGACCGAACCCCATAAGGGCAAAGAAATAGTCTTTGAGCTTTTATCGGTCGATCGGAAGGTACCCACTGATAGATGCTAGGTTTTGATAGATGACTGAAAAGAGTGGAAAATTTTGATTGAATTTTTGATATCTGGTCTAAGGAAATGGAACTGAACTAAGAAAATTGAATAAATTATACTATGTACCTACTCGTATTGAGGTAATGATAATGAAAACTTTCTCTAGCACCGCCGTTTGAAATTTGCAAGCTCGAAGTAAAAATCCAAAAGTTATTTTGAAAAATTTTAAATCTTTGTATATCCATATTAGTGCAAAATGTATGATTTTAATTTTGAAAATGTTTGAATTGAGATATCTTATGAAGGCGTGGTTCGATTTTGTTCAGTTTTAAAGCCGGCCACACTTAATGAGGCGACCATCAGCCTCCGGGGTAGCAGCGCAACTACATGCGACCTCAGGCACGGCACGAGCCTGCTTGAAGTTGGATGTGAATGTCCATGTGCGCCAGCGACCACTTAACACCAGGTGGCCTGCATGCTCGTCTGCTACTTCATATCATAAAAAAAAAGTTGGAAAGCATTCGACGCAGTATTTTAGGGAAAATTCGATCAGATAATATTTAAGATGTTATTTCGAACTAAACATTTTTTGAAAGATCTGACACAAACCCAATCTTTGATAATATAATGGAGTTTAAAACATTACCAATTTTTGAAAGCTTTCCAATTGTCTTTTGAACTAAAAAAATATAGAACATTTCACATCTGCACTTCGATCACACGCATTCGTGACTGTACCAATAGATTAAACTAATATAAAATACGTAATTACGACCTGAGATAGATATTGATAAGGTTTTGTTATAAATAAAGAGATCAATTGCCATTAAGCCTTACAGTATGGAGTGTAGTGGTGTCGAGAGACCAGTGTCAGAAAAATGTGGAAATATGTTTTAGTTTTTAGTCTATTAGGACTTTTAGATATAAATAGTGCACAGATAGTGCTGTCTGGACAGTGTGACGCGACTGTACCATCAGTACTGGACTTTGATATTACACGAGTAAGTTGATTTCTTATAATAAATAATAACGCTTCACACTCACAGTCCCACACTAGGATTCCCTGTGTCGTGGGTGCCATGGACACACACAGAGACAAATAC
>DWAV01002904.1:0-10442 GCA_018231305.1 Noctuana lactifera | reverse complement strand
GTCAACTGTAGCTCTAAGTTTCAAATCAATTCCGGTTTATTCATGACAGGTGTCTTAAACTACATAATATATGGCCAATTATGAGCAAAATTAATTTTAAAAATTGCACATACACCACCGTCCACGAGATAGACATGAGAATTCTTAATTGACAATAATTGAAAGGTCGGTTGGCAGAGTTTGCCTTAAGCAATAAGTCTGTCTTGTTTCCGATACATTGTAGGTTCAAATGTTATAAATTACTAAATAAATTCATAATGATAGTGCTTTAGGTAGCTACGTTACTAACCAAAATTAAAACGTTTTACTTGACGATTCTTTCATGTACTCGTATACTTTTTATTGTTGCATCTCATAAGAAACAACAACTTGGAAATCCTCTTTAGTAACCAAAATATATAATTATAATTTAGTTTAATTTATTAATGTTATGTAAGAGGCGCCGCGAGAGGAGGACACCGGTGCGTTCCTTTGGAGATCCCGGAGTCCTCTTACTGGGCTGAAGTAGGCCACCGAGGGGGTTTTAGTGCGGTTAAAATCCCACATTACCCGGTGTCACCCCCATGATGTCCGGGTACCTTTTTGAAGGTCTCCCTCTCCTAAAAAAAGGTGGTAAAGAGAACCAACATGATAACTTCTACACCACAGCGACTTGTACTTGACCCATAAGTAATTGTTTTTTGATCTGACAGTCGCAACACGCTTGACCGTCAAAATAGCAATTAGTTGCAAGTTAGTTAAAGCGCATTAATCATAATTAAATGGATAATTCATTGATGAAATTTTAATACTTAACTGTATGTCATAATAAGACAGTTTGAAGGCAATGGTTCTTCTTTACATATTAGTCACTATAGAATATTTCCATAAATTTTTAATTTTTGATCGTTCGTGGGTTGTAGTTTGTAGATTGCAGGTTGTAGATATCGTAATTATTTATTTATATATTAAGCGAACAGTCCTACGACTGATTATGTATGACCAACCATGTGTTCAATTTCTCATCCACCTATTGTACATACCTAAACAATACCCACATAATTTTGTATGAGTAATACAAGAATTTGCAAAAATATTGTCGTTGAATTAATTAATTGTCCGATTTCGCATAAAACATCTGTCTACAGCAGCTTAAAACGTAAAATCTGTAGGAAAGATCCGTTTAATTTACTGTAAATTACACTTTTTTTTAATTTAAATATTTACCTAAAATATTTTGATTATCTGAAAATTTTTAATTCTGTTGAGTTTTATACGTGACATAACACTTTTTTATCGTCTGTCTTATTTTATTTTTGACGTAGTTTAGTTATCTGTCTAATTTTAAAATACAGATAATAGAATACAATAGATAGTGACATAATACAATAGACCATGACACTAAGCATGGTCATGACCAATAAGCATCGTCATTATAGACTTGATGATACGAATTTTTCACTAACTACGGTATTAATTTTTATATAAGCTGTGGGACTGGATAATTGATAAAATGATAGACGATAGATTGCTGCACTGTATCGTAAAATATCGTATTTTTTGCACGGACTTCCACTCCAAAAAAACATAACAGTTATGCGATATATGTAAGTGTGGGCGTTAATTAATTAGTGCGGACTATTTTTAAGCAGGAAGTTAGTAATATAATAAATATAATAATCGTTAGAAATAATTAAAACATCAAACACAACCGTCACATCCACAAAAAGATAAAGATATACCTAAATTAACTATAGATTTTATTGAGTAGTTTGATTAAAATGATTTATTTTTAACGACACGTCCATACGAGGCCTCAACGGCCGTGAGGCTGTGGTCATGATGACCGTATGTCAGGTTATGGTGGCCAAATTTGGTAATGACGAGTGTATCAGGAACCAGTTGATATCCTATAGCCGACATCAGTGTATACATACTATATTAAGTTGGTTACATTGAGCGCCTTATTTGTTTTACACGCTTACAGTACCACGCCATCAGAGGCGTGGGCTTGTGCCACTCGGGGCATACCATCGTTTTACCGCCCTTTTTGTCAATTACGAATGGTTGTCTCCCAAATTTGCCACCCCAAAAATTAAAAAATCATTACTTATTACCTTTACCTTTTTTATTATTTATTGTGAAATTTTGCCGCCTCCAAAAAACCCTGTCACCCCCCCCCCCCCCCCCCCCCCCCCTGCCCTTCTCCCTCCGCTTTGCCACTGCATGCCAGGCTTTCGTGTGTCGTACGTACCATGGATGTGTAGGTAGGTAAATGATTTCTGTATCGATGAACGCAGGACCATTTTCTTTCAGGCTTCTTCTCTCGGCCTACTTTAGCTAAGACAGTAGCTACTTAAAGCCGTTGTACTGTTTAATTATGTATATTTGACTTTCATTAAGTGTTAGTAAATACCTTACAACTAAAACAATTTGAAATGATCGTGAAGCCAACGAACGTAGATTTGGATATGTCATAAGATCGTAGATGCTTTGTACCTACGATAAATCTTACCAGAGTTTGAAACAGCTTTTCAACTTCAGTACTATACAAACTTTTTACGCAACAGATTGCATAATGTGTCTAGCTTTCAAAACTAAGTACAGGCTTATCCGGCATTAGTTCGGATATTTTGTTAACAATCTCTTGACACGTGCTTGAGGCGGCGCTAGACGAAGCACATTACTAATTCCGACTCGTTGAATGCGAGGATATAAATCATGGTGTAGGTGTTAATATTTTGAATAATCGGATCTGTACAATATAAGTAGCTGGGAAATGTATGAGGTGTTCCGTCAATTTCGCAAGACATTTACGACAATTTTAATTTATGTGGTATGTAATTGAAGTGCCCAATATTTTTTTATCCCATTCATGCATATTATTATTATAAATTGTGGCACCTATTATTACTTTATGAGAATTAACGTTTCTGAAAGAAATTTTATTTCTTTAGTAGCACATTTAATTCCTTCTTTAAAGCTTAATGACAAGAAGTGAATAAAGTCAAATTAACAATGTTTAATTCATCAGAATGCAGGTATCTACACTATCTACACTTAATGAAAGTCAAATAAATTGAACGGTTGAAAATACACACAACACACAATTTACACACGTTTTAACACGACGCAAAATGCGATCATGATTTAACTTGGGAGATTCAGATTGCACAATCCATAACATGAACTTAGAACTCAAGCAACTTGTGAACTGACTTAATCCCACTTATACTGAAAGATGTTAATTTATAAAGCAATGCAATAGACTTCATTAAAAGCGATAATCAGTATAAACACTTTATTTAATGATCTTGCAACTTGCGTCTCACGTATGGTAAAGTCACACTTCGGAATGCAATTAATTAATATATTTATTTCTTTGTAAGTTGTACCATCATGAAAACGAAATATTTTATTTCTATTTTCACCTACACAACGGCGGTTTTTCTGTCCTATAATATTATCTTTATTCTTAACTATTCATGGTGTAGTTACCACAAATATTATATTATTATTCTATAAAAAAATCTCCGTCTCATCTGCATTGTAAATGTTCCTATAAATTATAGAAGTTGGTATAACTTTAAAAGCTGTTTAAAAATTCCTTCGAAAATTCTTATGTGTCTAGGAGGCAGGCGTAATTCACGATTTTCTCAAAGACGTTATTAATGAACTGTCCCCCCATTGCGATACGTTCTACCTACTTACAACCACGTTTAATTCATTACACAGCTGCACTGCAACATAACTATGTTTGAAACGTTTGTCAGCTGTCAAAAAAACGAAAATTAGCGGCTAAAATGCGCTTTTAGTAAAAATACAATATCAATCATAATCACTTTCAAAAATTCTCTATACGCAAATGAATTAATACTTAAACACCATAAGTCACTAAAGCGCTACGTAATATTCCATTCGACAGAAGTAAAGAATTAGGCCTCTGATTCGACCTCGACGTAATATTTCATACTGTTCATAAAATGTATGAAAGAGTTGCATTTAGACAGTTAATTTCATATCTCAGTTAAATAGCTAGTCATCTAACAAATTGTAAAGACCGCTACCCGTAAATCCAGGTGACCCGCATACTGTTAATAGCTTAGCCTATACTAATAATATAAAGCTGAAGAGTTTGTTTGAACGCGCTAATCTCTGGAACTATAAGTCGGATCTGAAAAATTCTTTTTGTGTATGAGAGCTACAGTCATGAGGAAGGTTATAGGCTATCAAGTATGTTACAATTCTTAACGCGGGTGAAATCGTGGGGCAAGTCTACAATAAACTGATGACTAAGTTACCTTGCATTGTTATCTTAAAGCAAGTGTAACCGGAATTACTAAAGGTTTAGACTAAGTGCTGCGTTGCATAAGCTTTTAACAATGAGCCAAAGCTTTATGAGTCAGATAACATAATTTTGGTTTGTCATTACACGAAATGCACAATAAATGCATGTTTTATTATGTTCCACACATCGTACTGTTTAGTAGATTTTTATTGGTTACGATGCCGTATACAGGCAGAGGCTCTGCAAAACATGCATGGCGTCTGTTGCGTAAGGTTCTGTCGCAAAGTTTGAAAAGCTCCTCGAAACATTACAATTTGTTAATAGTTGTTACTAACTTACGAGTAGCAACATTCGTTATTTAAAAGCTGTATAATGACAAAACCATTGAGGTATTTCAAAAGCGTTATGTTGCGAATTAAACATTTTGTTTATCTGATATAACTTGGTTAGTATGTGTTAGGTACTAGACTTTGAAAGGACAGATTTAGAGTTCTTATAGGAAGCTACAAAATTTTATTAGATTCTGATAAGTTCTGTTTCCCAAGCACAGTAAATTTCATTAACTAACTTACTTTGCTGTAACAAAATAATAATTATGCAATAACACTGATAAACCCTGAAAACTGAAACCATTTAAACTTTCACCAATAAATTCATAGGATTTAATTACTTGTTGACTCTTTAATTATTATATGTTAGTAACCTATGCTAAAAAATATGACGTAATTCTTAATTCAAGTAAATTTATTGCTATATACTAGTAACGGTTAACGCTTAGATATGCATTGTTCCTATCATGGACTAATAACTTCCGTGACATACATTTAAGGTTGTTGACCAGTCCTATAAAACTTACATAATCCTACGAGAACAAAGGTTAGGCTACAATCGTACTATCGTTTTTAAAAACAAGATTTTTTTTAAAACAAAAGCTGTAGGCGACAGAAAGGTTTTATTTACATACTTTTAATAAATAAAAAATTGTCAGTGTCAATGTTAGGGTCTTTGTTACTATTGTTGGGTTGCTTATAATATATACCTACGTATTATAATTTTATCTTTTTTAAGCCTTGTTTTCGTTCTGACCGACCCCTCGTCCTTTACAAAGGCTTATTTTTAAAAAGTTTTTCATTAAATAATTACCTATTCTATTTATCGTTTCCGCGAGTCTATCCATCTTCAGATTTTTCGAAGATTAGTGTGTGACGTGGTCAAAGCTATTCAAGCACCAATTAAGTAAGTACCCAGAGATAAAGAATATAACACTCTCATTGTATTAGTATCAAAAGGCGATTTAATCGACAGAAAGATCTATTCATCATTTTGTAATATATCTAGATGGTTAGACAGTAGATTGTTGTGCGTATCAATTTCTAATACCCAATAATTACAGTTTGGTTTCCATTACATAACAATGAAAGAGAACTAATTCCCCTCGTGACTGGCGAGCGGTTGTCCGTACTCCGTACGTAACCGATAATAGGAGGTTGCTTGAGCTGATAAATGTGGGTTGAGTAAGGAGGCTTCCGGCAATAGAATTAGACTGTTGTTCACGAGATAATACTGTGTATAATACGTCGCTTTGATACGCGATCTAACACGTCTTAATCAATTGATCGGTTAGACGTTTCAAGTTGTAGAACGTACCGTGACTGTTTTCACGATTTCCTAGAAGTCGCAAACGAACTTTTTATATGAAGACTTGGCAGAGTAACCTTATGATCGCAGGTTTTTTATGTGTTTTAACAATGAGACCTGTAAAAGATTAATTTTGCAAAGGTAATTCTTTCTTTACTGCACTTTGAAGTCAAAAATCAGCACAATTGCTACTAAGTTAAAAATATCAAAAATTTTCACGAAATATAAAAAATTCGAATCTACAACCATCCCATCAGTATTGAAAAGCTCTTGCCAACTGGGCCATCGTGGCTCTTGTCCACCGCTTCGAAATTTTGAAACTCAATCATCTTATCGTGACAATTCATATTGTAATATTTAATCTCTTCTTACATTGCTCTATTCCTTACGTATTCAAACCATTAGTCCGATTACTATATTATAGTTCTGTTCTGCATGATTCGTGATGAAACGTCTGTCTGTTTTTTGTTATTATTACTATAATTTACAGTTCTAACTAAGGCATTAATCAGCCGCTGTAGTAGCACTACGTAGTAAAACAGGGCAATACAGTAGTTAAGCAACGACCGCACTTTCCCACCTCGCAACAATGGAGGCGAGTGGCCCACAATGGTCTTATCTGCTGGTTGATTTACGTGGCTTGGTGCCAAGTCAATCATTGGGATGTAGAAACTGTGCTAAGATTAGCAATCATTTAATAATTAAGTATGTATTTGCATTCAGTGGTTGAATTTGGGGTTCCGTGGGTTAACTGTAATTTTAATATTAAAAGAAACTTTTCGATTTGATTCATCACTGCACGATCGGTATTTTACATTAAAAAAATAAATGAAGACAATGGAGATATAACATTTTTTTTTAACGTGACGAAAATATACAAAAATAAAAAGTCTAAATTTACATATCGAATTCGGACTTGAAGTAAAAGCATAATATAGACTTCGTACCAGGCAGGGGTTCCCCAACCGTACCCGTATTGTGACATAATAATATGTTTATGATATACGTGATATTTCATTTGTAAGCTAAAGCTGGTTGGTGTACGGGTGAACGGAATCATGAAATGTATTTCTTTTATTTGCAGACTACTAATCGCCTGAGGATACCGCGGACTGCGTTTACGTGTCATGGCAGAGTGTCCGGGTACTATGCGGATATTGAAACTGGATGTCAGGTACGTACCGGATATATTTCCAGATAAAAATTATTTTTTAATAAAAAAGATATATATTTTTTTTTGTACCATGATAGGCCATTACTTTTTTACTATATCTTTTTGGCTTTAGTGGAACATACTTATGTACTATTCCAAACGCCTTTAATTGTATTATACATATTACTTGTAATAAGCATTGCAGCCAATAATTTATTGTTTGAATTACTACGTTCTAAAAAAAAAAATACGCAGATTCAAAAAGTTGTATTTAAATAATAATATGTGAACGAATCGTTGTAAAGTATTTACGACTAGATAAATCTGCAAATCATGTTAGGTCCAATTGATGCATGATAGTGGATAATGTAATAATAATTGATACTTCTTAATATAAATATTTATTTACCTAATAAATTAATACCTAAAATACATATTTCATTTCTTCGTTATACAATAAAAACTACTGTGTTACAAGTAATTATAACACAATTATACAATGACTATTCGGATGCGAGCAAGTCAATTAAACCATCTAATTGTCTAATTAATGCATCCGGGAACTGTTCAACATACATACGAGTAGTTCACGATTACCATACTTGCGCCGGTGCATGTAATGTGGGTAATTTCTGTTGTGAACGAATGAAATAAGTATATAGGTCAAGAACTATGGTAGCTTAGAGATATACACAACTGCGCCAAACCTCAGTAGAGCAAGGCTTTCCAACCCCATACCAAAGCATTTTTTGCAATTGAAACAAAACATGATTTTTATTAAAGCTTTGTAAAATATTTAGTTCGTATTCGTCTGTGTTTTTATTTAAAAAAAAAGCTGTAGTAATGATTCATCGCTTAATCCAAAGGACACCATTTTGAGATTGTTAAGAAAGAGTAATGTCAGAAAATTCGCGCCACTTTTGAAGTGGTTGCGTAAGGTTATGTTCGTGCACGCAACAGATAATGCAAAATATGGGATGTCCGAAGATATGCTTATTTATGACTTTAGGCTTCTCTTTGACGAATGACGAAACGCTTAAATGGAAATGTCACTCGCATTTACGGTTCGGTACGTAAGGTCTGTAATAACATAACGTAACAGATGTTAATATTATTAATATTAAAGGGTTGATGTTGATGATTGAAGATACGTGAGATAAATATAGGTACTAAAGGGATACTTGCATTACTTTTCTTTATTAAATTTAATTTTGTGCCCTTTTCTTGCAAACGTTTAAAGTGGAAATAATTTAAATGATATTACCCATATAAAAGACATCAACGACATCGTTCTCTACGACCCTGAGCGCCTTGCGTTGAAATTTTTGTGTTCCTTATCTTTCACAATTTTCATTTGACATTAGAATGAGAAAGCATTAAAATATAACACGCACTTATTTACATTCCAATAAAACATACATATATGGATACATAAATTCTATATCAAAATATTTTATTTACTACATATCTATACAAAATAATGTGAATAAAACTATATTTACAGAAACAAAAAATAAAATTTAAAAGTAAATTATAAATAACAATAATATAAACACCGTGAAACGGTGTATTCCCATTGTCCCCATTGGCCGTGTTGCCATTCAAGGGGGACAACGGGAAATGAAAAAGAATTATAAGGATTGCAATTGACATTTAACGCCAGTAACAGGACTACCCTATTATTACTAAATCTTGATCTATTTGAATGACAGTCATACTTTAACTATGAAATAGCCTATGTAAAAATTACAGATTAAAATCAAGTATTATTTCTGAACATGACATACGCAAATTAAAGCAACATTGAAACAACCTACCTTCTGATCAAAACATAATTAAAAAGTAATTACTTCGAGAAATAAAATTTTATGTACCTAACGTTTAATATTACATCGTTGTTAATTATGAAAATCGCCTTAACATTTTGTTTATGTCAAGGTTATAATAAATTTTTACAGAAGCGTTCGTACTCAGATGGGTGGACGCTAGTGGCAAAATACATCCGCATTTTCGTGCTTCAGAGGGCACGTTAAGCTGTCGTTCCTCGAATCGAAAGACTACAGTCGTTAAACCTGATCGGAGGCCTTTTTTTATACTTCACACTCACAGCAATACACTAGTATTCCCTGTAGTCTGGGTGCATGGACACACACAACACCCAAACCTAGAACAGAAATCTAAATTCATCATTTCGATTTCTGCCCCGCCGAGATTCGAACCAAGGACCCTTCGTAAGGCGTACCGGCATAGTAATCGCTAAATCGGGTCTTTACGTGACTGTGAACTCATATTATGTTTCCCAACCAATTTATAAAATTAACATTTATCTTAACATCCATAATAATATAAAATTCATCATCATCATTAGCCAACGGAAGTCCACTGCTGGACATAGGCCCCTCCCAAGGCGCGCCACAGAGCCCCACAATATAAAGTTAGTTTATAAGAAAAATAAGACAGATAATTTGGAAATTAATTGTGTCGTAAACTTTGTGAGACTAAATTAATGTTATTAGGAAACACATAATAATAATATATCAACGTTTATGTACAGTATCCAATCAAGCTTCATTTTAACAAAGCCATTAGTAAAGATAAATTATTTTTTCAAAGCGTTTAACATTTTTCAATGCGCATTAGGATTAGTCTCAGTTGTCGACGTCTGCGTAATGTCCACACACGTGGTGTTAATTTTTGCTCTCAAATGCGAAATTCCAACGATCATTTGTTTTATTGTATCCAATCTTCATTTATTCCTTCCGTGTAGTAATAATAGTGATGTCATTTTCGATTTTTATACGTAGATACCTTTATTTCCAAATGGGTCCTTTTGTTTACAATACAAAATACAAATTTGAGAGTTTTTTTCCGCCGGCTTTTTTCTCCCGGCCTACCTTAGCCAAATGGGCGATTAAAGCCGATGTACCGTGTTATTTGACGTTCATAGACTGTATACAAATACCTTATGATGAATAAAAATGTTTTTATTTTTATTTTTTTATTTTTAATACAAAAAACGTATATGTATGTAAAGTACTTGCAACACCCTGCAACACAATTTTGCAAGCACTTTACACTTGTAATAAAAATAAAATTAAACGAATGTACAATAGATTCGGTTACATTCACACGCTACTGTTTTGAGATAATGAGATTGCATCTCAATAACTACTTCAACCGTGACCTTTTTTATTTCGGGAACTCTCAAGAGATATTCGGATATTAAAGGAATGATACCAGGTCATTATGAGAATTCTGGGATATCTAATGGGACGCTCCGGGGTATTGGATAACGGGACATTATTTAAGTTCCTTGCCTTCAACCCTTTTTATGTCCCACTGCTGGGCACGGGTCTCTCCCCACAACCGGGGAAGGCCTGGAGC